>BQNB010049590.1:0-41961 GCA_026074375.1 Tanacetum coccineum | reverse complement strand
AAACTCAACACACTTAACACTGACTCCTGCTACACTAGTGCCCTTAGGTCTTTTCTGTCTAAACCTGCACCTTTAATTCTTTTATCACTTTTTTCCTTTTTAGCTTATAAGCTGTTGTAGCTGATTTAACAGCTTATTTGATAAGCTGTCTTCATAATTTTATTTTTCCTGCATTCTACATACTTTAAGCTATTTTCCATGAATTTTTCATAATTTTCCCATTTTATTTACTATTTTTAATGAATTTTTATTTTAAAAACTATTTTTAAATCATAATAAATAAAATAAAAATAAAAAAAATAAAATTCTTTTTTTCAAAATTTTCTTTTATCATGTAGGACCTAGGAAAAATAAAATTGCATATGTAGGGTTTATTTTGTAAAATTTTGTTTTTTAAAGAACAGGATTAAAATCCCGTTCTCGTTTTCGCGTTTTTAAGCTTAATTTACTTTCGTTTTCGGTCTAGTTTTCTTTGTTCTTACTTTTTAGTCAATTAAGACTTATAAAAACTAAAAAGATCAGTTTAGGACTTAATTTTGATAATTTAGGTTTTTAAGTCGCGTTTTTACGTTCCCGTTTTAGGTTTTATCTTAAATTGCTTTCGTTTTAAGGTTTCTTTTACTCGTTTTGCATTTTATCTGTATAAATAGATAACCAAATCAAATCTTTGATTATTCAAGCATTGTCTACGAACGTTCTCGATTTTCAAATTCACGCCTCGTCGGGAAGAACGACCCGGGTCCGGTTTTAAACTTTGTGGATAACGAAGTGAGAGACCGATACTTCCGGTAATACTATACTACTATTATTGATATTATCCTATTTATTATATATTTATTATATATTTATATGTGTTAAAAGAAGCAATCATACACCAAGGGTGGCCGGCCATGGGCCTAGTAAGGCTTTCCATGGGCCTTTGGGCCATATTAGCTTATAAACTAAATATTGACTAACTACGGGCTTTGACTAGTTAATATTGGAAGTGACCGAGACTTTTCTTGTTCCTAACAATCTCCCCCTAAGGGATGTCACTCCAATTTACAAAAATTTAAACTTAGCATATTATGCTTTGACTTTAGTCTTGAGCTCGTAGTCTTTAACTTTAATCATTAACTTGTGATTTGATGTAGTGATCATAGACTTTAGGTCTTGAGCTTGTTCCTTAGCTTGTCTCGAATGTGATCTTGAACACCTTGAGATCATCAACCAAGCATAATCTCGTTTCGCCATCTTGTTAACTTTTCCATCTTGTGAACTTGTGATTTCTGGACCGGCATGCTCATACCTTTCTTGATTTGTTGACTTGAAAAGCTTTAATGTTGCATCTTTCTTGAAATTCTTTAACTTTAACACTTCGTCACTTCGAGAATGACGTTCGGTATCAGAGTGACGGAAACTTCTTTGAAATTTATTGACTTTAATACTTTGTCACTTTAAGAAAGACGTACGATATCAGAGTAGCAGAAGTCTTGAAACATGTACTTGAGCTTTCATGATGTCTTTATGTTTGTCGGTCGGGTATGAGCATGTGGCTATGAATCATGACTCGTCAGGAATCAGCTGCACCAATCGTCGGGAGTACCTGCAGGTTTAGGTTAGTGATAATCAACAGATATGGACGAAAGTGTCTTTGTCACTTCGTCGAAATACGGTTTGCAATAACCCGGTTTCCAGTTTTGATCAGTATAAATACTGCCTATGATCAGGTATAATTCCGAAGAATCTCCTTGACAGGGTTTCGCAGCTGCACTAGTCGTTCTCATTATCGGAGCGTCTCAAAGCAGACAACACGGTATGAGTGAACCAGCAAGACGAAGTCTCATCGATTGAATAGAAAAATCGATTTGAAAATCAATTAATGTGTCACTTTGCTAAAGTGGTTTTGTGACACATCGAGAGTGTTAATTATTTCAAAATTTATCATCAATCGTCAATTCATAACTAGTCAAGTTGATTCTTATAGAATCGCACCTTGTTTCTTTCAGTTGTACAAGTTTAATTAAAACATAATCGTTTACAAGTCACCTACCATGAGCTTGTTTGATGTTGACTCAAGCAGGATTTCCATCTTCACTATGAATTATATCACTCGGATGTTCTGGCAAAATCACAAGGATAATGCGTAGGACTCTTAGTATATTTCTTGTTATTCACATTGTGTGAGATAGCAAGCATAATTTTGACAAGTGTCCTAATGCGATTTATGGATGATCTCTTTTGGCTCTAGACTTAATAGTGCACTTTGATTTTAGTGATCGGAGGCTAGAGCGGACTGCCACCTTTTCAATATCAACTAACTCGAAGTGAGAAAGTCGATAGAAATGCGTGTAATCTCCGTGAGAAATGAAACAAGAGTCTGTTGAGAGACCTTGAGTGGCTAGGGAGGGTTGTGCTTAGCGTCACTGGGTCTATGATTGTTTTCAATGTCAGACAACACCTTGATGTTTCCGACAGTTTATGTATTGACCCGGTTTCTGCCTAAGTGTTTTGAGGGCTTCTTTCTTTTCACCCTTTATCATTACATTCTTTTTCATTCTCCAACCCCTTCAGCGCTTACTGAGACTTTATCACTAACACCTTGTTGGGTTTATTCTAGTGCTAGCTCCATCTCAGTCGGCACTTTTCCCGATTGTTACTTTTTCTCCTTTTGTATCATACCTAAGGACTTCTACACTAACTAGTGGATATCTCTGGGTAGATCCCTCTGGTTCTGGCTGGATCATGGGATTTGAATACCTATACCTAACCACCTTATAACTCCATAAATTTAAGTACATGGTCGGTCTTTTGGGTATTCCATCATAATCAAAACCAAAATCATTGGAAAATTCAATCAAAGTGTTTGATATAAATATCAAAAGATTTACACTTTGAGAGTTTTTCATCATCACTAAAAGCTCCTCCTTAACATATGCATCGTAATCGTAGTACATGCTAAGTGTGGAGTGCATTGAGTCCATTTTATTTGATCACATTTCAATACAAATTAGATTTAGTTTAATCACATTTTCTCCCCTTATCCAAAATGTTAATCCCTTGATATTTTGGATATCAATTGATTAAATGTTTGGGGACAAAATGTTACATAATATCTAACATGAACATTTTAATGCTCCCCCTCAATTTTTGAGGGTTTATAAGACAGTGCTGAGTACAATAATTTGATTTTTTTTAATTTACTAAGAAATTCTTGAAAATTTTCTACTCGAGCACTCCTTAACATCACCTTAATATCTATACTACATATATACAAATTTCACAAGTTATTTATTATGTACAAGGATTGACCTTTTATTGATGAGGACAACATATGATAAATCATATGGTCCTTTGTAGCAGCCAAAGGTCACCCCCGTACGGTCTCCCACCAACAAATCTTTCCAAACTTCTCAATATCCTCCTCGACTTGAGCTGTTTGTCGATCGCCTGGATCATAGCTTTTGGTCGTTCCCTATCACTCTGTCTCCATATTGTCTGTGGTAGATATTCCATCCTAATCCCTTTTAGATGATCATTAAGAGCAGTTCGAACATCATCGAGTGTACCATCACTAAACTTGTGGAGTTTATCAATACGCATCAACTTGTTCTTCTTGTCTTCGTTTTGATAGATGAAGCACCTGGGATTAGAATATGCTATATAGGCATCCCTATGTTTGAGATTAGATCTGTACGTATCTGGCTTTGTGATGTTGAGCTTCTTTTGGTAACTCTCGACACCTAACTGAAGATCTTCAACATGCCTTTGGATGAAAATACTTCTTGTAAACATCCTCAGAGAGACACCAAAAGCTAGACGATCTTCAACATTGAGATTTGTCAGCTTGCCTTGAACAAGAAGAATCAGCATGTCTTTGATGTCTTGAAGGCGAAGCCGTTTAAAGTCTCCTTCCTTGAATGTATATAGCTTGTCATCATCTCTACGAACGGTGATCCAATCCAAATTTTTATAGCCGTGCCATTCAACAAGTTGAAGCTTTGTGACGGCAATGATTCTATGTTTAGAGTAGACATCATGAGCAGATTCCCTGTTAGCAGTAATCCATAGAATTGTTGACGTTTGCATCCCCAATGAGAAATTCCCCATAGTGCATGCTTGTCGTAGTTGACCGACACTTCACTCCATATTGTATTGGGGACCAAATCTTCAATCCATTTGATATGACCATAATCTGCAGCCTGGGTCTTTGTAACGGAAGTTGTATAAGTACGGCTTGAGACACTGCCAGATAAATACGCAACGTCATTGTTGATGAAGTGATTAAATGGAATGACTTGATGACCATGAAAGTTAGGTATCAATGGTAGTGGCTTTCGCAGATCATGAGGATATTGTTGACCTTCAGGGTTGTTCCAATCCAGTTGATATGTGGTTGCCTTGTAGACTTCTTCAAAGAAGTATTCTAGCTCAACCAAACTCTTGCATGTAGCCTTCATCAGCTCAAATGTTAGACCAGCTAATAATTCAGGTGTTAGAGTATCAACTTTGAGCTAATTCATCATAAATGCTGAGAAGTCCAAAGGAGTATCCATTAGCTCATCAAATGACTCACGAGGACCTTCTTCCAGAGCCAGATTGCTTAAACAAGGTTAAACTGGTCCATGAACAGTAGGTAAAGTCTTGTTCCAATCACGATCGGGAGTAGGAAGCTTTGCTGGTTTTTGAAATCAATCAGGATGCTGAGAGGTCTCTTCATCAGATTGATCTTCAGTAGCTCCTATATCAAACTCTTGATGTACATGTTCTTCTAAATCCTTGGCGGTGTGCATTATCTCCTCTACACGAGCAGACTTATGTTGAGATTTGGACCCTTCCGTTGACTTGCCAGTTGTTTAGATGTCTTTTTCTTTGGAGCACTGGTTGACTCAGGTTCTTTTCCCGATCGTCTTCTCTTAGACCCCCCGGTTTGATCCAGCGGAGGGTTCTTTGTCTTTATCCTCATCATCTCTGCGTCTTTTATACGAGACAGTATCACCATAAGTGTCAAGTATAAGCTTGTTACTTTCATAAGCGTCAACCAGTGCTTTGTAGAGATTCTTTTGTTCATCAAATTTGTAGATTGACTTATTGCTCTCCATCTTATCTATGAGAATCTTCTTCAGCTCTAATTCAGATAGGTTGGCAGCTATAGCAAGAGAAGTCTTGGATTAAGTGGATGAACGAGTCATAACCTCAGCTTCGAGTTGTTCGTTTACTGTCTTCTCAATTTTTGGCAAAGTCTTGGAGACTTGAGCTTTAACTTGCTCCTTGACTTGATCCTTGATTATTTTCTTAATGTTATCATCAAGTTTGTTAAGGAAGTCTTTATTTATAGCTTGAGCTTCATCTATGAGTTTTTTTGGATTGTAATTGAACAACAGTTCTGACGGCTTCATGTATCTTGTTGGCAAGGTACACATCGACAATGCCAGGAATGGAAGAAACTGCTTTAACAAATTGGTTCGTTTTGTTTGAACTCAGAGAAGTCGGTTTCTAAAGATTTAAGTCTATGGGCAAACCCAAATAAAGAGCCAAAGTTGGGAAGAACCTACAGGGAGGAGCTTGGAATAGTTGTTGGTGTGGGAACTGGTGTTTGTTGCATATGTGTGATGAGAGGAGTGGGTGGTGGAGGAAGAGTTGTTGCAGACACAAGAGGTGGCTCAGCAATAGTGGTGACCAGAACATCTACAAGTGAAGTTGCCTTAGTGTTAAGAGTAAATATTAACTCAATACCTGTATCTGGTCTAGGGTTAAGCATGTTAGAAACGAAGCCAGATGACACAGAAGAACTCTATTTTTGGCCTTCAAGAATGACTAGAGCGGTGTAGATCTTCGATCTAGCTATTATCAGTTAAGATTGCATGAAGAAGGTATTCCAAAGACCGCATTTAGGACCTGATATGGACAATTTTGAGTTTACGGGTATGCCTTTTGGGTTAACCAATGCACCAGCGGTTTTCACGGACATGATGAACTGGGTGTGCAAGCCGTATTTAGACAAGTTCGTCATTATCTTTATCGATGATCATCATTATCTAACTACGAAAGTCTAAGAGGATATAGAGGTTTAATTGAAAGTTGGTGAGGAGCGCTGAAGAGGAAAAGTTGTTTTGCCTTAGTTTTTCCAAGTATGAATTCTGGCTACAAGAAGTGCGTTTCCTCATACACGTGGTTAACAATAATGATATTCACATAGACTTTAGTAAGATAGAAGCAATGAAGAATTAAAAAGTACCTAAGATGCCATCCAGGATACAATCATTCTTGGGATTGGCAAGTTACCTAAAACCGACATTTCAAGTAAAATTTTATTCTAAGATTGCTAAACCCCTTTATTTTCACTGACCCCAGAGAATAAGAAGTAGGAGCGGGCCAAGGAACAAGAGGAAGCTTTTTAGACGTTGAAGGGCAATATGTGAAATGCACCAATATTGTCATTACCTGATGGATCCAAAGAGTTGTAGTTTATTGCGATGCGTCGAATCAAGGATTAGGTTGTGTACTCATGCAAAGAGGCAAGGTAGAGAACGCGACAACAAAAATGTTGCGTGGCCTGGACCAACTAATGGAAAGGAAGGAAGGTGGAGGTATGTATCTATTATAGGTTCCATTAATAGGTGATGTAAGCACATTAACGATGGACGAGGCTCATGCATCAAGATACTTGGTACATTCAAGAGCGAATAAGACGTACTATGACCTTAGAGATATGTATGGTGGCCATGTATGAAGAAGGATATTGATACCTATGTTAGCAATTGTTTGACTTGTTTAAAGGTGAATGCTGAAATATCAAAGACCTTCGGGTTTATTGTGACAACTAGAGATACCCGAGTGGAAATAGGATATAATAACTATGGACTTTATTACAAGGTTGCCAAGATCAAGTAGTGGGTATGATACGAATTGGGTAATAGTCGATAGACTGACTAAGGTATGCCCATTACATGGTAGTACGTGAAGACTTTAAAATGGAGAATTTGGCGAGACTTTACACTAATAAGATAGTAACAAGGCATGAAGTGCATGTGTCGATCATCTCAGATCGTGGTGGAAGATTTACTTCGCGGCTTTGGTAGACATTGCAAAAGGCATTGAGAACACGGCAAAAAACATGCGTATGACTTATCATCCTCAAACTGACGGACAAAGTGAGAATACCATTCAGACTTTGAAGGATATGTTGAGAGCGTGCGTGATTGATTTTTTTAGGTGATAATAGGGATACTCATCTACCCTCAACTGAGTTTACTATAATAATAGTTATCATTCGGGTGTTTGATGTGCTCTATTTGAAGCGTTGTATGGAAGAAAGTGTAGGTCACATGTTCTTTGGGCTGAAATTGGAGAAATTCGGTCGATTGGATCAGAATTGGTACAAGAGACAACAAATAAGGTGATATTGATTAAAGAAAAGCTCAAAGCGGCTAGAGATTGTCAAAAGAGCTATGTTAGCAATATGCATAAACATTTAGAGTTGAAGTTGGTGATAAAGTGATGTTGGAAGTGTCGTCTTGGAAAGATGTAGTGCATTTTGGAAAGAAAGAAATGTTAGCACCAAGATATGTAGGACCATTTGAGATCATTAAAGGGATCGGTCCTATGGCCTATTGATTAAGATTGTCTCAATAATTTAGTAGCATATTTGATGTGTTTCAAATTTAAAGAGTATTTAGTGGATACAAATCTGCATGTGCATTTAGAAGAAATTAAGGTAGACAAAACTCTTTGTTTTGTTGAAAAACCTGTGGAGATTATCGATCGTAAGGTTGAAAGTTTGAAGCGTAGTAGGATTCCGATAGTTAAGTCCATTGGAACTCGAAGCGACGTCATGAGGATTTCATAAAAACTAAGTATCTATATTTGCTCGTTGAGCAAGCTATCGTTGGAAGTACTAAGTAAAGTTCGACATAGGATTACTGGCAGACTTTAGTGCACCCTTAAATATTCTTATGTGGTTTGGCTAATGTTATATTTTGAATAAACTCGAAATCAAGCCGATTCTTCAAAAATGTTAGGCTTTGTAACAACTTATAACTTAGTTCCAAGACAGTTCTTGTTTGATGAGTTGCGGGGTTAGGTTATGAATGACGTTGTTGCACAACTTAAGGTTTTTGACGAGTTTCCTTAAAGACGGGTGATGTTTATGTAGTTGGATGTTATTTTTGCTTAGAGTTGTTATGTTGCTATTTGTACCCTTGTATGGGCAAGCGAAGTTGTAAGCAGTGGGTTTCCGATCGTGAAAGTTAGATGAGATTCAAAGCGTGGCCCTAAGTTCACGTGGGAACGTGAGGACCATGTGAAAGCTAAGTATTCCTGATTGTTTGTTGATGATGATGTTGAACCTACTAGTTAAATCTCGGGACGAGATTTCCCTAAGGAGGGGATACTGTGACAACTGTGCTTTGAGCAGGTTAGTCAAACCGTTGGTATTGACTTGAATATCTTTATGTGCTATAATAATTATGTGTTTATGTGATCTTATATGAGTTTAGCTATCAATCCATGGAGCGTGATCGTCTCATTGTGATTGAGTTTATGGTTGTTATGGGCATTTTATTTTGGTCACATTTTAGTGACAATGAAAATGATGGTATAATTCTATGTGTGTACGTATTTATATGTATATGTATACGTATTTATATCTTTAAGTGTTAGTAGATAGTGAAATTAAAAGTTTAGTTTAGAAAATATGGAAATTTGAACTTAGTTTTATTAAGATAGTAAAATAAAATTTGAAATGAAATTTATTTATAGTTATTTAATTTAGTTTTAATTTAAAAGGTTTTCTAAAATAAATAAAGGTTTTTATAAAAATATCAAAATTAGAGGGTAATTATGTAAATAATAATAATTAAAAAAAAGAAAAAAAAGAAAAGAAAAGGGGACGACCGGTTGGGGAGGAAAAGAAGGAAAAGGAAACCCAATTTTAGTTTAAGTATGATTCTATTTAGGTAATTATCTAAACTCTTTTGCAACCCTATAAATATAAACCCTTTTCCCCCTCTCTTTGTTTCTTAGCCGGTCGAACAAAGCAAAAGAAAAATAACAAGTTTTTTTTATTCAAGATCCAAGTGGTGATTTGTGTTAACTAATCGAAGGTTTTAGGTATGTTCATAAACTCTAATTGTTTTAATTTTCTTTTTAATTCATGTAACAATAAAGTGATGGATAAATTAGGGTTTCATAAAATCTGTAAATTAATAATGTTAAACTTAATTAGAAGTGTTTAGGGTTTAATTAGGATCATATTGATGTAATTGGTTAGGGTTGGATCGCGTTAAAATAAGAATTAGGTTTGAGCAGAATTTTAGTTCATGTTGTACGATGGATATCTCAATGATGGTAATGTTTTTCTTTATGAATCTTATGTCTATTGATAAGTTCAGAGAGTCTAGTTTCCAAAAAGTCCAACCACGATTGAATTTGAGGTAGGGAAGTTTGTCTAATCATTTTTGTAAGAAAAATTATCAAAGCAGTAAATTAGGGTTAGATTTAGGTCTGCTTTCGGGGAGTAAAACCCCTACTTAAAATTCAAATTAAGGTTAGCCAAAAATCAGAGATCATATTTGAGGTGTCTATTAACTCCAGTTCGAAGGGCTAGCGATAAAATATTTTCTAAGTATTTTTAAGGATGTCAAACTTTTTGGTGTGCGTTTAGGTCCGAATCTGAGTACTTTGTAAAGATGAATTTTTATAAAATAGTTCCACTTAATATTATTTTTTCTAAAAAATCACAGTAGCTCACAACTCATTGGGGAGCTAGGGAATGTAAGGAGAACCATCAATTAGATGTTTAAGTATTTTATTTGTGGTCATTAACTGACTATAAAATTCAGCCAGAAACTATGAAAGTGGAAGTTAATGAATAAGGTCATAAAGGGTATAAAAATGATTTGGGAGATGTGTATAAAGGATTATAAACTTAGTGTAAAGTTTAGAAGTCCATCATGTGATTGTTACATTGACTTAGGCATTTAGCCTAACCGAGTGTAACTTGTGTTTTGTTATGATTAGATTGTGTGCAAGATCTTGTCAAGTAAGCTGAGCAATCAGGTGAGTTTCATAGTCCCATTTTACTATGTTTTCTTGGGATGGAAATGATGCAAAATATGTTTTGAATTGTTTTAATTACTGTGATTATGTGGTTTAATTTACGCATGGACTTTTATGTAGCTATTATATGTTATGTGTTGCATGTTGTATGATGTCGTATTGGTTTTCGCCTACTTTGTGGGTATGAGGTTTCGCCTACTTTGTGTGGGTATGATATTGTGTAGATACGGTACCAAGAGTCTAGGATCGGGGATAGCATTCTTCTCCTCGACTATATGATGAATTTTGTGGTTTGGATCGGGGGACACGTTCCGTCCCAGTAGTGATTGTTAGTTGAATGCATGTTAGCATGTATATTTGCTAGCTTAATTGTCCTGCCATGTTTTGTTTTTTTTAATTTAAATCTTGTATTGGTGTCATAAAACCTATGACTCTCACCAACCATTGTGTTGATGTTTTAAGCATTATTTTCAGGTGAGCGTTATGAGGGTGTTGTAGTTAATAAAAGTGGCTAGAGAGACCATTAGGATGGCATTGGAAGTTCTCATTTGATTTCGTTTCATAATTGTTTGCATGAATTCTTGAATTTTATTGGTTTTTAATAGGTTTACAAGACATTGTCTTTGTATTGATGAGACCCCTTTTCATTAATACAAGATGTCGTTCCTTTGTTTTCGGTATTGTCATGACACATCGTGTCTTTTATATTTAGTTATGCATGTAGTGATTCTCTATTGTTGACACCATTGTGTTGTGATGATATCCATGAAGTTACGCCTCGTGTTTCCGCCTTGGCGGGGTGTGACAAAACAATATCATATAAGCTATGTCTAACTAGCAGCATTAACTTGATATTCACTAGCAGTAGTAACTTCAAGCATATTTTCACTAGCAGCATTAACTTCAACTTAGCAGTCTTAACTTTGTACTAGCAGTAGTAACTACTTAGCATATTTTCTTTGAAGTTCATCAGTAGCACTAATATTCACTAGCAGTACTAATATTCACTTGCAGTAGTAAACACTTAGCATATTTTCTTTGAAGTCTCTAAGCAGTACTAACTCCAGCTGAGCAGTATTAACACAAACATGAGCAACAATAATTCAAACAGCATCAATAAGACTTTTAATCCCAACAATCCTCCCTTAAACTTGATATTCTTCTTCAAAATCATCAAGTTTCTTCATTTAAAGCTTCATCAACACCAGGAGGATGCTTCCAAACACTTCTTTACTTCTTAAGATGTTTTATGATGAATTTAAGAAGCTGATAAGCCATTTCACTTTCATAATCAATATTAAGCTTCTTTTCCAACATCATTGAAAGTGTAAGTGGTGCAAGGGGATTGTGGATAATCGTTTTAGCTCGAGTTTGTTTAGAACTTATCTAGGATTAATAATAACAAAGATTGATATAGCACAGCAGAATTTAAACAAAGAATCAATGTTATTAAACAAGGTTTTGCATTCATACATCAAGCCCCAATTCTATATGATCAGTATAGAACGATTACCTAACTATAACAGGGTCAAATACCTTGAGGCTAAAAACAATAATAGATGTCTGCATCTCTATACGTTTTGGTGCACACATACACACTTTTTCACTTGCACACCTAAACTATGTCTAGAGATCTCTTTATATATATAGTCCAATCTAGACTTACAAGGAAAACTAATTGTATTAGGAAACTAAATCTTCCTAATCTTTATCTTCATATCTTTGACCAAATCTTCTAGAATCCTCCATCTTTGTAGAATTCCAATCTTGACGACTTTGATCCTTTTGTTTTCCTTTTGTTTCATTCTTGTTTCATTGTTTTGTATCATTGTTTTGTATCATCAAATCAATATAATTCCCAACAATCTTCCCCTATTTGATGATGACAAAACAAACATCTTGATCTTCCATATCTTGATCTTCCATGAATGAAACAATCTTCCCCTTAACTTAAGATCTCCATGCCACCACACTTAATAAGTTGCAAATCATATCATCTGTGTAACATCTTCCCCTTTTTGTCATAATCCAATAGGGGACTGTGAAGATATGCAACTTTGATCTTTACAACTACAAACCATATATCACATTTCTAATCCAAGCTTTCCAATGTCTCAAATTACCCTCCATGACGCATAATAAGATAAATGAATTCAAGCAGTAGAAACTTAAACTAGCAGTAGTAATAATGACTTAGCAGTAGTAAACTTAATCTTCCCCTGAAGTGATGCATGTAACATATCCAAATGGTTAAACACTTTATCATATGCTTCCCCTAAAACCAATATGTTAACCATCTCTTAAATCTCTTATTCTGTTGGCTCTTTGTAATGATTACTGATGAAGAAAACTCAGTATTACAAACTTGATGCTGAAGTAGAATAACCCAAACTTGTGTCTTATGTCTTGTACTATCCATGTGACTCCAAACTCATACGTAATTCCTTGAAGTATAAGTAGACCTCAATCTCTTGACAAAATCCTCATATATCCTCAATTAAATGAGACACTGAGCACTACAACGTAACTCCTTTAAGTGATAGCAAATGTGCGCATTGAGCACCAAAAGTTTGTAAATCACACATTGCTAGATTTGACAAGTCGTCGTCAACATCGTTTTTAATCTCAAACAAGTTATCTTTAAAAGTTGCAGGACTTTTAAGATATGATAAGAACACGTACCCGTGAAATTCCACTTCATCGTCAAATAACTGATAAACAATTATCTCTGTAACTACCTTTTGCAATTAACTCCAAAAATATAACCATTTAACCAAACATTATGTTCTATCTGAGATCCAAACTGTGTGTTATCCAATAACGAACAAAGCTAACAGTATTAATTCTTTTAAGCTTAGCAGTAGTAACTGCCTTTTTAAAACCCTATCAGTATTAACTGCTTTTAAAATTTAGCAGTACTAACTGATTGCTTCAACTCCTAGTAGCAGAAACTTTCATTAACAGTTTTAAGTTATATTGGCAGCATTAAGTTAGTCTTTCAATACCAGCAGCACTAATGTAAATACCAGCAGTATTAATATAAAACAGGTAATACGAATACTAGGTGTGCAAGCGAAAAAGTATGTGTGTGCACCAAAACGTGTAGAGATGTAGATGTCTATTAATGTTTTTAGCCTCAAGGTCTTTGACCCTGTTACAGTTAGGTAATCATTCTATACTGATCATATAGAATTGGGGCTTGATGTATGAATGCAAAACCTTGTTTAATAACATTGATTCTTTGTTTAAATTACGTTGTGCTATATCAATCTTTGTTATTATTAATCCTAGATAAGTTCTAAACAAACTCGAGCTAAAACGATTATCCACAATTGGTATCAGAGCCATGTGGCTCTTGATCTGGGATCTACAGGGTTTTTAAAATCGTTATAAAGAAAGAAAAGGGTTTCAGATTTCTGTTTTTTCAGGAACTATTCAAATTCGGTGAAACTAGGGTTTACAACAAACCCTAAATCGGTAAAAGCAGAAAGTGCAGTGTTCGGTTCTTCATGATAAAGGTTACACGTTCTTGGAGTGATGAATTAAGAAGGAGCAGCATTTAATGTTAAGGAGTGATCTTTATTCTTCATCAAGTGTTCGTGAATGGCAGAAGATTGTACTGATGGTTTTTATGTCCTAAACCCTAATTTTTAAAGGTGATGAATGTTGTTACTGCTAATCGTTCTATTAGGGTTTCTGGTATAAAGAACACTTGTTCGATTTGTGATCTAATTGATGATTGTGCGATAAGAAAAGGTTTTCTTGTTTACTGCTGCTAAGCTTTTGGAAGTATAAGCTGTTCGAGGGGCATACTGTTATATAATATAAAGACATGCTGCTGATTTTTAGAAGTTTGCATTGACCTGGGTTTGTAATAACAAGGGTCGAGGGTATTTTATGCTGGTAATGAAGATATTAGGGTTGTCATTCAACAACTTGTTGTGGGTTTGGACTCTACTCAGCCGACCTCGTGTGTTTAGTCCTCGCTTTTTAAACCAGGTATATGAATGAAGTTATGATTTACAGATTTGAAGTTGGGATCTGTTATAATTTGAAAAACCCTAATGTTTAGGATTTATATTCGGTTCCCATAACAACTTCTTGTAGCAGTATATATTTAGTAATGATCTTTAGTGTTGCTGCCAGTTTTAATGCTAGTATATTGTTTATGCTGCCAAGAATATACGGTTAGTATTGTTGGTTCATTATTAGTGCTACCATGTGTTAATGCTGCTGGTATTTACATTAATACTGCTGGTATTTACATTAGTGTTGCTGGTATAGAAAGACTAACTTAATGCTGCCAATATAACTTAAAACAGCTAATGAAAGTTTCTATTACTAGGAGTTGAAGCAATCAGTTAGTACTACTAAAGTTTAAAAGCAGTTAATACTGATAAGGTTTTGAAAAGGCAGTTACTATTGCTAAGCTTAAAAGAATTAATGTTGTTAAGCATTGTTCGATATTGGATAACACGCATGGTTTGGATCAGATATAAAAAGGCTATTTATTTTTGGATTTAATTGCAATAATTGATGACGGAGATAATTGTTTATCACTTATTTGGAGTTGAAGTAGAATTTTCACAAGTGCGTGTTCTTATCATATCTTAAAGTCGAGTTTGGTTAGATTATGACTTTGAAGATAACTTGTTTGAGCTTAAAATCGATGTTGACGAAGACTTGTCAAATCTAGCAATGTGTGATCTACAAACTTTTGGTGCTTAATGCGCACATTTGCTATCACTTAAAGGAGTTACGTTGTAGTGCTCAGTGTCTCATTTAGATGAGGATTTTGTCAAGAGATTGAGGTCTACTTATACTTCAAGGAATTACGTATGAGTTTGGAGTCACGTGGATAGTACAAGACATAAGACACAAGTTTGGGTTATTCTACTTCAGCATCAAGTTTGTAATACTGAGTTTTCTCCATCAGTATTCATTACATAGAGCCAACAGAATTAGAGATTCAAGAGATGGTTAACATATTGGTTTCAGGGGAAGCATATGATAAAGTGTTTAACCATTTGGATATGTCACATGCACCACTTGAGAGGAAGGTTATGATTATTACTACTGCTAAGTCATTATTACTACTGTTAGTTTAAGTTTCTACTGCTTAAATTCATTATTCTTATTATACGTCATGGAGGGTAATTTGAGACATTGGAAAGCTTGGATTAGAAGTGTGATATATGGTTTGTGGTTGTAAAGATCAAATTTGCATATGTTCACAAGTACCCTATTGGATTATTACAAAAAAAGGAAGATATTATAAAGATGTTACAAAGATGATTTGCAACTTATTGAGTGTGGTGACATGTTCAAAGGAAATCTTAAGTTAAGGGAAAGTTTGTTTCATTCATGGAAGATTAGATTTGAATATGAAGATTGCTGAAGATTAAGCTACTATGGATCATCTTGGAATCAGTGTTTGTTTTTTCATCATCAAATAGGGGAAGATTGTTGGGAATTATATTTATTTAATGATACAAAACAATGATACAAAACAATGAAACAAGAATGAAACAAAAGGAAAACAAAAGGATCAAAGTCGTCAAGATTGGAATTCTATAAAGATGGAGGATTCTAAAAGATCTCCTTAAAAGATATAAAGATAAAGATTAGGAAGATTTAGTTTCCTAATACAATTAGTTTTTCTTGTAAGTCTAGATTGGACTCTATATATAAAGAGATCCCAAGACATTATTTTTATGTGCACAAGTAAAGATGTAGACGTCTAGTGTGGTTTAGCCTCAAGATCAAAGTGTCTTTGATCCTGTTACAGTTAGGTAATCGTTCTATATTGATCACATAGAATTGGGGCTTGTATGAATGTAAAACCTTGTTAAATAACATTGATTCTTTGTTTAAATTTTGCTGTGCTATATCAATCTTTGTTATTTTCAATCCTAGATAAGTTTTTGACGATCTCCACATCATCAGTTTGAAAAGCAGCATTGTGAATGATTGTTGGCTGAACATCATGACAATCTGTTATTCTAGGATCTGCTAGAAATGCCACGTACTCTTTATCTAATATTTGACCAGATTCCTATGCTTCAGCCAGCATTGCTTTTTCCTTAAACCATGCTACGTTCCTTAGCCTCTTAGGCTGAGTGCATTTCCAAGCCATGTGTCCTTCACCTTGCCAATTATAGCATTTAACAACCCTTGTCAGTCCACCTGCATTGTTTACCCCTAAACATGTAGCATTTCTCTTATTTCCTGTACCAGTATAACTCTGTACTTGCCTCCCTTGAACTTGTATTACAATGACTCTGCCATCTTGAATAGTGGCATGGTTTCTTGGATTAGAGAAAGTTCTATGTTAATTGTTGGTTGAAGGGAAGTGTGAGACCGCTACAGCTGACATAAATTCCATTGCTTTGTTGAGAGAACAATTGGATCTTCTACTAGATTAAATACATGAACAGCAAGACCTGAGTCCAATTGAGGAAACTCAGTCATTGGTTGAGTTGAAATTGGAGGTGAATGAAAAGGATTTTGAGGAACCGATGATGTTTGATGACTTATTTGAGACTAGTATTGATGTGATGGTGGAACAGATGATGTTGGGTGGCTGATTTGTGCTTGTGGATGATGAGGTGCTGCATACGTTGGTGTGTATGATTGAGAAGAGTGAAATTGTTGAAAATTTAATGATGTGTGTTGAGGATACTATGGATAAGTGTATTGAGAATGATAGTTGTTAAGGTGAGACGGTGTTTGATTGTAGTTGTCAACTAAGGCAAGTGTATCTTGATATCGTTCACGCAATAAGCGAGTTTCATCATGTGCCTCATGTTGTTGAAGATATGAATATAGTTGATCATAATTGGTTGTATACAAATCTCTAGCTAACTTCACATCTATCACATATTTGCTCCATTCTGGTGAAAGACTATTTAGAAACTTAGTATTCACTTAAACAGGTCTCATTATCATGTTAATGATGTGAATGTCATTCATGAGTTGAGCGAATCTCTAATAGTACTAATATAGTGTTTCACCCTTCACATGAGTAAACTTATCTGTTAGGTTATCATTTCACCACCTTGACACACAAAAATAAGCAAAATCTTAGAGAGAGAAAGAGGGTATAGAGAGAGAAACAAAAGAAAGAAAAATGGTGACTTCTACTATGATAAAATGAGAAGCAACACCATCCCTAACAAGCTAGGGAGGGGTATATATACATGAAATGAGTTGCGGCCTCTTAGGGTTTATGTTTGGCCTTAATGGGCCATGACTAGCTTACTACTGGGCTTTAGCCCGACACTTAGGCCCAATGGTAAATGAATTCCCAAAAAATACATTTTCCTATACAAGGCTCTGGAATAATAATGACCATCACTTTACGTAAAAACACGGGTAACAATCTCCCCCTAAGGGGAGGTTATTGAATTATGGATCACTTCTTGTGACGTCTTGAATCTTGGAGCCTTGTATTCTTAGGAATTCTTTTAAAGATACTTTTGCATGCTTGTGTTCTTGGATCTTGATCTTTAACTTGATTTCTTTAGATAAAATTCTTATATCGCAGTCTTTGGCCTTGATTTATCTTGACCACTGAGATATCTAAATCTTTATCCTTGAATCTTTATGCCGCCTTGCGATCTTGTGTCTCCACCCTTATGCTCAAGGTCTTGAAAGTTTGCTAACAATCTTCCTCAACATTTTCTTTGACATGATTACTTGTACTACATAATGGAAGGAGTAGTACTTGATCTGCTTGTAAGATATATCTTTGTTATTGTCCGGCAATCTTGTCGATAATGTTCTTTGGAGGAAATGCTTGTACATTAGAGATTGTGGAAGACTTTGACACATGTACTTGATTTTTCATCGTGTATTTATCTTTGTCGATTGAGCATGAGGTGGTGAATCTTAACTCAGCTGGAATGAGGTTGTAACTCGGTCACTTATACCTGAAAATTTAAGTTAATGATAAACAGCAGATATAGAGGAATACGGCTTTGTCATTCGTCATAGTTCGGTTACATTAACCTTTGGTTCTATGAGGACCATTTTACAGTATAAGATACTCTACCTGTGATCAGGTAGATTCAATTTGAGAAGAATCTCCTTAATAGGATTTCTACCTCGAAGTGTTGGATCCTCTAGCGCGATTGCCTTAGATTTACCGTACTTGCTTTTTCTCGTCTTCAAAACGTCTCAAAGCAGACATCACGATAAGAGTGAATCAGATAGTTACTATCTTTCTGATTGAGTCGTCAAATTATATACTGGACCATAATTAATATCCAGTTGACATTATCTTGATTCATTTAGAATCTTGTAAGTCACCTACCGCAGATCTGTTTGATTTTGACTCTGGAAGGATTTTCATTCATCACTGTGAATACTAAAGAGTATCACTCCGAATGTTCTTGCAATTACCACAAGGATAATGCGTAGGACTCTTTGATACCAAATGTTGTATAATGATATATGACATTTTGTATATTGGAATTTGTGTCCTAGTGATATTTTTGATTGATCTTGATGGCTCTAGACTCGATAAGTGCACTTTTGTTATTTGGTGATCAGAGACAGTAGTGGACTGCCACCTTTTCAATATTAATGATCTTGGAATGAGAAAGCCGATAGTAGCGTATTGAACTCCGTGAGAAATGAAACAAACTTCTTTTGAGACAACTCTGAGTATATGGGATGGGTTGTGCTTTGCATCACTGGGTCCATGATGACTTGTCTTTATTATCAGAATCATCTTTGTGATTACCGATAGATTATGTATTAACCTGGTTTTTGCCTAAGGTTGTGTAGAGGTCTTCTTTCTTTTCACCCTTTATCTATACTTTTCTTTTTCATTCTTCAACCCCTTCAATGTTATTCCAATGCATCCTTATTATCACCATGTTGGGTTTGTTCCGGTGATAACTCATGCCTTGGATAACATTCTTCCTAATCTCACTTTACTCCTTTTTTAATCATACCTAGGACTTATACTCTATCTAATGGAGTGTCTCTGGGTAGATCCATCTGGTTCTGGCTGGATCATGGAACAAAAATTCCTAACCTTAACCGCCTTAAGACACTGTAAGAAACAACAATTGGTCAGTCTTTGGTATTTCCATAGACGCCATAAAACCATTGAAAAAGCAATCAACATGTTCGAGAAATCATTTATAATACATTGAGAGCTTTTTATATCACCAAAAATCCCCCCTACACATATGCATCATATTATAAAAGAGTTTTGCACATGCAAGGTCGGGAACGCACTTATAATCAAGATCTTATCCTTTATTAAGCTGTATTGATCACATTTTAATCACTATTCTCCCCCTCAAAAATTGCATATATGTTGACAATTTTTGACTTAACTAGTGAATTAAAATAAAAGTTAATGTATGTTGATCCACTTTTAGACTAACTAAATAATGGAAGAATAGGAATGCATATCAGATGAACTAATATCAAAATCTATACTCCCCTTCAATAATAGATTAGAGTGAAAACTCAGAGTGGGAATTTGTTGAGCACATAATTTTGAAAGAATTTGAAAATTTCTTTATGAAAATATCTTGAAAAATTGTGCTCAACTGAAAAATGATTTTAGATGTATCTTATTAAGTATCATTTCCTTAGTGCTTCTCTTGAGCATTCAAAAATTTGAATGTTTATATGACATTGCTCAAGACCGAGAAGATGTGGACTTCTCGTTGTTTAGGAATAATGTGCATAAATAAACATTTTCCTTTCTTTAGAGACCGAGTCCTAAGCTGACATTTACTTAGAAGTCGTAGAGAAAATTCGAAGATACATGTTTTGAAAACTTTTGAAACTCTCGCTCGAACTTCATTTATACACCCGTGTTAATATTAATCAACATTTCTAGGTGTTTAAATGTTATCGATTGTCGAGAGATATGTCAGAGAAGAGTATTTTTGGTATTTTTGAAATTTTGTATTTTGCTTTTATAGGTTTTATATTTTTATATTTTTCTTTTCTGATAAATATATACAAAGAAATTACTGTGATTTTGCAAGACGTTCAAGCTTCTGTGGAGAAAAACTATGCATACCAAGGCGACAAACCAAATAGTTAAACCTATCCACAGGAAGGGTTTTAGTAAATAGGTCTACCAATTGGTAATCAGTCTTGACAAAATACAGTTCAATCGTACCCTTTTCTACGTGCTCCTTTATGAAATGGTAGCGGACAGCGATGTGTTTGGTTCTTGAGTGTTGGACCGGGTTGCAGGATATGGCTATGGCTTATTTTGAATAACAATAGATAGGAATCTTGTTGATGTAAAAGCCATAATCCGTTAACTGTGTCCGCATCCAAATGACTTGGGTACAACAAGCGGATAGAGACACATATTCTGCTTCCGCTGTTGACAGCGCCGTATAGTCTTGCTTTTTCGATGACTAGCCCACCATCTTTTTGCCTAAGAATTGAGCTCCACCGGAAGTGCTATTGAAGGTGTCTTTACATCCCGCATAATTAGCATATAAAAACCCGGTTAGTTTAAAAATAGAATCCTTCGTATACCAGAGACCCATATTAACAGTTCCTCGAAGATAGAGAAAGTTACTTTAAACCTCCTTGAGGTGTTTCTCGGTTGGATTAGCCTGGTACCGAGCACATAAACAAGTAGCGTGTACAATGTTCGGTCTGCTTGACGTAAGATACATTAGGGCACCAATCATGCTACGATATTTCGTTGCATCGACTAGAGTCCCATTCTTGTCAAGGTCAAGCTTGCTTTAATCTCCATTAGAGTACTCTTGTCAAGGTAAGATTGCTCTGCTTATAATCTCCATTGGTGTTATAAATAATTGGGATCACAAGTTTCCATTCCGTTAATTTTTTAGGATTCTAACAACATAGTTGATAGTTTATGAAGAAGCCACTGGGGATTGGTTAAATGTTAAATCTCAAGAAAAACTTCCATTTCCCCACCCTATAATCAGCATTTCGAAGCGGCGTATTTTCATTAGGTCAGCATAATCGTTAAGGTTTGACATTTCGAAGCGGCTTTTCATAAGGTCAGCAAATAGTTAGGTATACCTAGGGTTTGTAGAACCAAAGATAATATCATCTACATAGACCTGTACCATTAAGATATCGTCGTCGAAGCGTCTTATAAACAACGTTGGATCAATAGTGCCTTTGTTGAAGTGATTCTGTTGGAGAAAATTTTACAATTCATCATACCATGCCCTCGGTGCTTGCTTTAACCCATATAGTGCCTTCTTTAACTTGTAGACATGACTTGGATGATCAGCATCGATGAAAACTTCGGGTTGACACACGTACACGTCTTATTTTAAGGTACCATGCAAGAAAGCAGTTTTACGTCCATTTGAAATACAGTGAATGATTTTTGTGCAGCGTAGGCCAAAAATATCCTGATAGCTTCCATCCTAGCAACCAGAGCAAAGGATTATTCAAAATCTATTCCTTCCTCTTGATTGTACCCTCTTACAACCAGACGAGTCTTGTTTTAGATGACCGTGTTCTCTTCATCATGCTTGTTCTTGAATAGCCATTTCAAGGTAAGGGGTTTTATGTTATCTGAAGCAGGAACTAACACCCATACATCAAGCCTTTTGAACTAGAGAATCTCTTCTTGCATTGAATTAATCCATGCGGGGTCAGTCATAACCTTTTTGATATTTCTTAGTTCCATAGTGCTTACAGTAGGGCGTAGATGCACATGTCACCATCTGTTCATAATTAATTTCTAGAGGGTTCTCCTATCACTTATTCCAGAGGGTGATCCTTAGTCCACATATATTCGTGAGGGTAAGGTTGATAAAATGTATGCATGTTTGATGGATCCACACAGTGTGAAGATGATAATTCAGCAGCACTTGTGGATGGTGGAGCAAATGGATTTACAAACGTATTTCCATCGAGCATAGCATTCGAAACATTATTAGCAATTGTTTTGGGTTGGAGTGGAGCTTGAGTGTCTTGTTGCTAAACATGTTGTTGCCGTGGTACGAGCTCGTCAATATCCTATGAAGTGTTTAGAATATTTGTAGCCTAATAGGATGAATTTGTTGGTGTCAGTGCGGTGTCTGCTATTGTTGTAGATTCCGTTAGAGCTTGAAGAACTTAAGGTGCTTGAGCAGCCAAAGTTGTTCTTAGAGTAGATGACGATTGACCACCAATATAATCATCATACATAGCTTGAAACAGTAAATCCAATTCACGTTTAGTTGGTTTTTGAGATGTTATTTTTGACAAAGCATAAGTAAGATCGAGTCTTGAACTGATTTTTCAAGAAGTCATTCCTTGAAGCCTAGGTTTTGAACTGCTTTGTTCAAAAGCCATTGCTGAAAGTTCATCAAATGTCACATTAATTGTCTTTATAATCTTCTTTGTCCATCGGTTGTAAACTCTGTAAGCACAGGAAGTAGTAGAATAACCAATGAAAAAGCCAATGTCACCTTTTACAGCAAGCTTCCTAATATCTTCATGATCATTCTTGGGATAACAGAGAGCCCTAAAAACATGTAGAAATGAAATATCTAGTTTTATTCCATTGATAAGCTCGTATGGTGTTTTGTTGAATCGACGATGAATGATGGAACGGTTTCGAGTGTAGCACGCAGTAGCAATTGCTTCAGCCCATATGAATAACGGTGCACGAGAAAAAATCAACATTATTCTAGCAGCCTCCACTTGCGTGCGGTTTCTTTGTTCCACAACTCCATTTTGTTGAGGTGTTCTAACAGAAGACGCTTGGTAAGAGATGCCAACACTATTAAAGTATTCTTGAAGCACTTAATTCTTGAATTCTATGTCGTTTTCGGTTCTTACAATGATGATTGGAGCTCGTAGAAGAACTGTAATTTTCTTCAGAAAGATTTTAATCTCTTTTGGTGCTTCATCTTTTGATCTGAGAAAGTGTACCCAATTGTAACAAGAGTAGTCATCCACTATCACCAGAACATACCGCTTCCCATTTATGCTTTCGACTCTCATTGGACCTCATAAATCCATATGGAGAAGGTGTAACCTCTGCTTAGAATTTGGAACTGGTTTAGGTGGGTGAGATGCCTTTTTGCTTTTTTCTTGCTCACATGAGGGACAAGGATGTTCTTTATGATATTTAAATTTTGGAAGACCGGTGACGAGATCATTTTTAGCAAGGTCATTTGTGGTGTCGAATTTGAGGTGGGATAAATGTTTATGCTATAACCAAGACTTCATAGAAGTAGCCCAAGCAATGAGGCAAATTGGAGATATAGAGGCCATTTCATAGAGATTGATGGTGTAAAGGTTTGTTGTACGATTTCCTTTTAACAAATCAACTCCTTCAAGATTTCTGACGAAACAGGTGTTCCTTCTTAAAGCGACCTCTAGATCTGAATCAAAAAACTGTCCAACCGAGAACAAGTTGTTCCCCAGGCCTTCAACAAAATAAACCCTCGTGATCAGTATATTTCCCCATTGAAGATCACCATAACCCAAAATTGCAGCAACATGATTATTTCCAAAGCGGATGGTTCCCAAGAACTTCCAGAAAAAATTTATAAGAAGCTTCAGATTTCCTGTCATATGCTTTGAACATCCCGAGTCGACGCACCAGAAACAAATTTGGACGACCTTCCAAAGAAAAAGTAGAATTTGGAAACTATTTTCTTGTAGGTTCCTGAGGGTTAGAAGTACATGCATTATCACCTTCAATTATTTTTCCATTAAGGTCAAACATTCTTCTAGTAGGTGACCACCTAAGGCATGTTCTAGGTTTCCTAGGCTTAGGTGAAGCAAGACTTTCTTTGGACCCTACCTTTTTAGGTTTCATGACCGTTGGCTTATGTTTCTTTTGATTTGCAATTTTTTAAACATTAGCATATAGGTTATTCACACGAGAATTCATGCCATTCAATGAGCACACAAACATCATGATTAGAAGTAAGTAAACATTGCTTACACATAGCACATATAACTTCAGATTTATCATTTCGAATATCAAGCTTAACGTTATTAAATTCAGATGACATATGTTTCTTATTCTTAGAAGGCAGTATATTCTTATGGTGTTCTTTTACTTCAACATCTTTATTCTTGATGCAACTACTCTTAGACGCAGAAGGGACCCTATCATTCTTTTTATTGCTCCTAGACTGTGGCCTTCTAGTCTTAGCAGTGTTGTCTACTCCTGTAGAAGACAAACCATTTGAATCAGAATTGACATGTTTCTTAGTGATGACATAAGGTTGTAAAACGGTGATCGGATTTGTCCTAACGCTTTCTCTAACTTTGTTGATAGGCACAAATTTATCTTCCTTAGAAGTCTTAAACGAATTAATCCTAAACATTCCAGGGGCAATCACTTTATCATTTGTCATAACTTTTGATTCTGTAGTAGTAGGTACCGAGTTTGAAGTGATTGGGTTTGACAAATCATTCGTCTCAACAACCTTTGGAGGAACTTGAGTTTTTGAAAATTTTAGACGTTCAAATTGAAATGCATTTGGTTGTCTCACAACAAAATTGTTTCTTAAAGATTGCAAAGACGGTTTCCTCTTGGTTAATTGATTTACAAACTTAGTATTCACACTCGTACCTTTGGTGATGTCCTTTTGTTCAGAAACCTTATCAAATAACTGGGATCTTAGCTTAGCATTTTAATAAATCATATCATGTAACTTTTGTTGCAAAGAGTCAGTTATGGTTTTGGTTTGAGCCCGTGTCACAATGTTAGAGTCAAACAGGTTCTTGTATGTGGTCTTAAGATGAGCATTTTCTTTAGCATAATTTAAAACCTGAAACTTTAATTCCACGTTCTCATTCTCTAGTTTCTAAGACAAAGGATCAAGGGTATCTGATTCACATGGAGTATCCTTACTCTTACCCTTGAGATCTCCCAACTGAGCTTGCAATCGTTAAAACTTTTGTTGCATGTCATTATAAGCTTTATCATACAAAATCTTGTCATATTTGCATTCTTCACATTTTGTGTACCAATTATTCCAAAGAACATCATATTCTTTTTCCTTTTTAATAATGCATCTTTCAAGTTTTTCTTTCGTATGATCAAGCTCAGTTTGGAGATTTGATGTATCTACAACAGAATTACTTTGCCCAATAGACATAATATCCTGACTGAGAACTGCTCTCAATAGATGCTCAATTTCAAATTCCAAAGCCTTGTGCTTAGCAAGAGATTCATTAGCTTCTTTTGTAAGAGATTTAAAGTCTCGAACAAATTTAGCTGCTTCCTTTAAAAATTATATTTCAAACTTTTAAAGTCTAGCATCAACTTGGTTGACGATAGGGAAAATTTCATCTTTTACAATTTTGTGAATCTCTTGATGAGCCATAGACGACCAATTGTGTATATCTAATGTCATTTTTTGTTTTACAACACGTTGAAGAGTCATAATGGTGCTTTTTACCTCATTTAGAAATTTTCGTGCAACACTTGGAGAAGTATCGTCCGAGAACTCTTCATTTGGTATTGAAATTGATTTTGAAACAGTGGTCGTTTTGGAAGTATTTGAAAAATACAACTCTTCACGTGACTTGGCCTTTTAAGAAGCAAAAACCCCTGAAAGTTGATTAATCTTGGAATAATTTTCTAGTTTTATTTATTTTTTTCAATTGTTTCATTTATAACGATTCTCTTGAGCAAGTTGTAGTGTCTCCTCAAAATCATACACAGCACGAGGATCCTGCTTTTCTAATAGTACTTTGCCATTATACAAACTTTGTTGTTTCTGCTGAGTTTCCTTGAGATAAAAAGGATTTTGATAACCCAAAGCCATTTTCTGTTCGGTGTGGTAAAATGAAAGCATGTGCATCATTTGAATCGATTGACCCGTTTGTAGGATATTAAACGTACAATCACGGATGACTAAAAGAGAGGAAATTCTAGAGAGAGAAAGAGTGGGTAAGAACACTTAGTGAGAGAAAGAAATGTGTATGTATAAAATGAACCAACCGCCCTCTCTAAGGCATGGAGAGGGTATTTATACCCGTACATTAGCCGGTCAACATAAGGGGTATTCTTATGTTGACCTGGTTAGCTTAGCTAGTTTCCAAATATTATACTACGAGCTACTTACCAATATATTGAAAGTGACCAGACTTTTTTGTATTCCTAACAATCTCCCCCTAAGGGAGGTCACTCCAATTTACAAAAACTCAAGCTTAGCATTCTGTGAATGTCTTCAGTGTTTGCTCGTAGTCTTGATTTCATTGATCTTTATCTTGTGAATGTGAAGTAGTTATCTTTAGACTTTTAGGCTTAAGCTTATTCCTTTAGCTTGATTTCCATGTGATCTTAAGCTTCTTGATATCGTCAACCAAGCATAATCTCTTTTCTCTATCTTGTGAACTTGTGACTTTCAGACCAAAATGCTCATACCTTTCTTTGTCTTGAAAACATGAAAAGGGCATCTTTCTTGAAAATCTGTAACTTTAATACTTCGTCATTTCAAAGAAGATGTGCGGTATCAGAGTAGCAAAAGTCTTTTAAAACATGTACTTGAACTATCATTATGTCTTTACATATGTCAATCGGGTATGAGCATGTGGCATTGACTTTGACTTGTCATCGTTTATCTGTTGCCGCTGTTAGGAAACCTGCATGAATGGGTTAGTGATAAACAACATATATGGACGAAAGTGTCTTTGTCACTTCGTCGAATACGGTTGCAATAACCATGGTTCCCCGTTAATCAGTATAAATATTGCCTGTGATCAGGTAGAATTCAAGAGAATCTCCTTGACAGGGTTTCACAGCTATACTAGCCGTTCTTATTACCGGAGTGTCTCAAAGCAGACAACACAGTAAGAGTGAATCGGTAAGTTACTGTCTTCTTGATTAAGTGGTCAATTCGTGTTCAGCTTTCCTATGTCCAGATACCCTTGTGAGGCTTCCATAGACATAAGATTGAAAATTGATTTAGGAAAATCAACTGGTGTGTTAAGACACAAACGGTTTTTATAACACACCAACAGTTTTACCTTTTTCAAAATTCATTCGTCAATTCATAAGCTAGACCAAATTGATATCTAGTGTTACAAGTTTGGTCCATGTAGGATCTCATAAATCACCTACCGTAGAGCTTGTTTGATGTTGGCTCTAGAAGGATTTCCATCGTCACTATGAATACTTTTAAGTATCACGCAGCTGTTCTGGCAATATCATAAGGATAGTGCGTAGGACTCTTATTACATTTCTTGTTGTCACATTATGTGAATCAGCAACCATATTTTGGATAAGTGTCCTAATGAGATTTTTGGATGATCTCTTTTATGGCTCTAGACTCGATAGTGCACTTTGGTTTTAGTAATCGAAGGCTGGATCAGACTGCCACATTTTCAATATCAACTAACTCGGAGTGAGAAAGTCGACAAAATTATGTTTAATCTCCGTAAGAAATGAAACAAGAGTCTTTTGAGAGACATTGAGTGGCTGGGGGGGGGGGGGTTGTGCATTGCATCACTAGGTCCATGATGACTATCTTTAATACAAGACAACAACTTAGTGTTTCTGATAGCATATGTACTGACCTAGTTTCTGCCTAAGTCTAAGGAGGGCTTCTTTCTTTTCACCCTTTATCTTTACATTTATTTTTAACTCTTCAACCCCTTCAATGCTTACCAAGACCTTATCAATAACACCTTGTTGGGTTTGCTCGAGTGTAAGCTCTGTCTTAGTCTGCATTTTTTCCCTTCCTCACTTTTACTCCTTTTGTATCATACCTAAGGACTTCTATTCTAACTAATGGAATGTCCTAGGGTAGATCCCTCCGGTTCTGGCTGGATCATGGGAACGAATACCTAATCTTAACCACCTTATAACTCTAATTAATTACAAACATGGTCGGTCTTTTGGTATTGTTCTTAGCCTTAAAACCATTTGAAAAACTCAATCAAGGTACTTGTGACATAAGTCAAAACGTTTATACCTTAATTGTTTTTACTTTTCAAAAATGCTCCCCCTCAACACGTGCATCGATATTCAAAAACGTTTAGTACATGAAGGGTGAAGCTCACACTTGAGTCCTTAAGATCACATCTTTAGCCATATAGTTTAATCACATTTTCTCCCCTTATCAAAAATGTCAAATCTCTTAACAATTTGGATATCAATTGATTCAAATATGTTTGAAAACTGGTTAGGGAGAGAAATGTTTCGATTATTAACAATCCTTATTAGGTACATTTTAATGCTCCCCTCAATTTATAAGGGTAATATATATATATATATATATATATATATATATATATATATATATAATGTTGGGTACGCTAATTTTAAATTTTTTGAATTTATTGAAAAATTCTAAAAAATTAGTACTCACACACTATTTATACTTGCCTATTATTATAAGTCTATACTACATATTCACATTATTCACGAGATAAGATTTAAGATTGGACCTAACGATCATACAGTACGAGTCATTAGTTTGTAGTCCATCTCGAGTTCTCGAGCACCAACCAATCACTCCAGATTCCGAATGATCCTTCTTTCCCGCATCTGCTTGTCAATAAGCTCAACCATAAGCTCTAACCTCTTTTTGTTTGTAGACGTACACTTTCTCCTTGACATCTCCTTATTGTATCCCAAACAAAAATCAAGTATTCTGTGATGAAGCGCATCACAAATAGTCTTGAGTGTTCCGTCTGAGAACTTGTACAGCTCATCAGCCCGCATCACCCATTTTTGTTTGTTCAAGTCTTCATAAATTACCCCTTGTGGTTTGTGTGATGGAGTGTAGAGTTCTTTGAATTCGATTTCAAGAAAGGTCTTCTGAGGTTTGGTGATATTAAGTTTTTTCTGGTAACTCTCTACACCAAGCTGTAAATCCTTGACACGTCTTTTGATGATAAGACTTCTTGTGAACATACGAAGAGCCACAATAAAGTCAAAAATGTCACTGCCGTCGAGATGGAATAACTTGTGTTGAACTGCAAGAAGAAGCATGTCTTTAATGTAGTTCAAGTGTAGATCAACAAAGTCACCTTCTTTAAACTCGTATAGCTGTCAATCAGCTCTTTTCACCACAATCTCTTCCAAGTGACAACATCCATGCAGTTTCTTGACACTAACACTTTTCACACCAAGAATCTTTTGAGTGGAATAGACATTATGCTTGGAAAATTTGTTTATCTGAGATCTATACCAAACCTTACGCCTTTCGCCCCAGTGCTTGATCCCCTTTACAACATCTTTCTCATACCCATGTTTAATAGTACTCGAAAGGGTAGGGGTCATATCTTCAATTCCTACTATCTCATACCGAGCTGCTTTTGTCTTCGTGGTAGACGTAGTGTATTTTTCTCTAGATCGGAAGATTTCAAAAACTCCAGATCATTGTTGAATAAGTATTCAGCAGCAACGGTTAGATGGCCTGGGTGACCTTTCAGGGGAAGAGGCTTGGTCAGGTCAAATGGGCAACGATCCCCTTCTGGATTGTTCTGATCAAGTCTATATGTCAATGCTTTGAAACACTCCTCCATATTATACTCAAGTTCAATGCTACTAGTGCATGTTCCTTTCAATAGGTTGTATGAAGGTCTTACTAAGATTTCTTGAGTAAGATGGTCTATCAGGAGTCGATTCAAAACATACTTGGAGAAGTCAATCAGAGTGGCCATTAGATCGTTGAATGTAAGAGGATCCTTTGCAGCAGAGACCATTTGGTTGAACCAATGCTGTTCAGGTTGATCAAGTACAACTTGAAGCTTGTTCCATTCTGGATTAGGAGTAGGAGGCCTTGGAGGTTGTTTAAACCAATCTTGCATTAGAGCTTTGTCATTAACTTGAGTAGAGTCATCATGTGGTTAATTGGAATCATGAACCACATCTTCAGCAATAGTGTTAAACGCATCATCCATTTCTACCTCAGTAGTTGGTTCTTCAATCAATTCTTTTGTAGTTGCAGACTTACTGGTTTTAGAACTTTTTGATGGAGCTTTACCTTTGGATGTTTCCTTGGTGATGGATGGTTTCTTAGAAGACTTTGACTCTTTAGTTCTTCTCCTCTTTGTCTTCTTACCCTGGTTTGGTCCAGCTGAAGGGTCATCATCATCATCATCATGTTGTCTTTTGTGATTCTTTACTGTATCAGCAACTCCTTTATACATGGCATTTTCATCCTCTATTAAAACTTCTATGAGAGCATGGTACAATGCATGATTAGTAGGATTTCTATTGAAAGACTTGTTTTCATGCATATTCCTGATAGTCTTCTCCAATTCTGACAAACTTGAGTCTACTTACAATACCATCATCCTTGATTGTATGATAATGTTGAAACTGTAGCTTGGAGAGAGACTTGTGATGTGTGAGGAAGTGATTGATGATAATTTTGGTGAATCTAGGGAATGGCATAGTTTCACGCCTTGATCTCTTCTCCTTCCTGTGGTCAATCTAGAAATCAATGTCTTCCCAAATTAGCTCAGGATAGTCAACATTTCCTCTATAGAACATGCCCCACAGTATGTTAATTCTAGATCTTCTTAGTCTGTCATTGCTTGCAGTCTTCCCAGAGAGATAGTTGTTAATAATGGATGCCAGAGTTCTCCATGGCTAATGCATGTGATCCACATATATGCTAGTATACTTATGTAGTGGACCTTTGTAGCCAAGGTCAGCGAGGAAGGTAAGGGTAGGTGCTTCTTCTCTATTCCTTGTTTACTAGTGAGTCAGTGTAAATGCGTATCCTTCACATCTGGTGTTGAAAAGACATATTTAGAATCTTTTTCTTAAAGACCTGCACAGCAGTTGTTCTGATGTAACAAATTGCACTTCTTGTTGGCCAAAACACCATCAAAAAGGAAGATTATAAGGTTATGAGTTCTCTTTTCACCTTCTGGATAGTTACTGGTACCAGATACTGCTGCAGCAAATATGTCTCAGGACCAATCCTCGGCATGAGAGGAGATGAGTGAATGCTTTGGTTTTTGAAAAGCACAGAGATTCTTGAATACATCAATTTTGATCTCTTCTTTGAGTAACTTGAAATGTTTCTTCCTTCTGATGCACAGTGGTTTCCAGTCTAACATTGGTAGGGCTTATCTTGACCCTTTTAGTAGATGGAACCCATTTTTCATCACGAGCAGTCACTTGTTTAATTTCTTGTGGATTCATGATTCTGCTTAAGAATTAACCAATACATTTTATATACACAACATATATATTTTACTGACTAATTTGGTTATCCTTGATGATTTGATTTGATTAGGTTTCATGCAAACATGTCCGTATTAATACACCCTAAGAATTAGTCAACTAAGGTCAATAGTCAAAGTCAACTGATGAAGTCAACTAGACACTTCCAATAGAACTTAGGATAAAGATTCAATCAGAGAGAAAATAATACACATTCAATTGAGACCAAGATGTAATAAGACATGATAAACAAGTTTTACACAAATTTTAGAAAATTTGGGTGGAGTTTCTTTTCATAAAATGTCATATTTTGATTGGTTTATGTACCCTGTCATGTTTCGCAAGAAATATGTAATAACCATGTTTCGCACAGACGGACATTTACATGTTTCGCACGGTTTATGTTTTAAACATATTTCGCACAGACAAAGCCTAACATGTTTTGCATGGCATGCATATTTCGCACAGATTAAGGCATACATATTTCGCACGTAGTATTCCTAACATGTTTCGCTTGGTTCATGCCTAAAATATTTCGCATGAATACCACTAAAGCCTTAATTCAAATTTTATCAATCAAAAGCATTTAAGAACCAATTTATATCATCACACATCATGTAATATCATCACAGAATCATAATCACAAGATTTAAACAACTTTTAGTGCTCAAAAAATGTTCATACGCAACGATTTAAAGGAAACACACATTGGTCATTGACTAAGGGACATCTAGGAGGCAAGAAGTACTCACTTAGGACACATTACAAATAACCAACACACAAGTCGAATCACATGAGCAACCTTATAACCATATTTAAACTAACGCACCTACGAACCACCTTTTCCATGTAAAAGAGATCTTAGCAAGAAAAAATGAGTTTCAATGGCACAAGGAGGCTTATATGAAGCTACAAAACGCAAACCCACATATAATCAATCATAATCACATGTTTCGCATCATTTATATACACGAAAATCACCATAAGTCAAGCATATGTTAGTGATATCAAAAAGTGTTTCACACTAAGCTTTGACGCATCCTAATGATCAAAACCCCTCAACTAATTAAAGAAAACCTCAACTTTTTACTTATGAACCCTAATTCGAATTTTAACGATTTACGAGTGCAAAAAGGAGAATTAGTCTAATTCCTTTTACCTAAGTAATGTTAAAGGGAGAATAAACGTATAGGAGTGTGCCTTTAGTCTTAAAAACGAGTTTTGATTTTTTCTTATGATGCTAGCGAAATGTGTCGAGAAAGAAAGAGGTGTGTTTGGTTTTATGTGTAAGAATTGTTTGCGATTTGTGTTAACCAAAGGGGTATAACTGGTTTAAGTTTCAAGAAATGACAGAAATGGTCCTCGTTCTATAACACACCTTTTATTTCCTTTATAAACTTTAGCCTTAAGTTAAACCAAGTTAGATTAATGACATATTTACCTTTTTTATTTTAAGTTTGAATATAATTGTACTAAAGATGCAAACTTAGATTCTAAGTCCTAGATTTTTCCATTTAGTCCCTAAAAGTTAAAACACATAACATCTTAAGACCAATTGAGTTACAAATACATTAACTCCGCTTTAATTGATGATCCATTATTGTTGAAAACTTTTCCTTTTATTTTGAGATGACTTTTGAAAGAATTTAAATATTTCTCACCCTCAAATAATGTCTCATTTTCTATTTAAAGAGCTGTAGACATTGTTTGAGTGATAGAAAATTCTTTTGAAATCTTTTTTGATGAGAAACTGATATGTTTAATTATTTTTCAAAAATAACACCAATAAAAACAAGATTTCTCTCGTTTTACATCAATAAATACACTGACATGTACATTTATTTGATATAGGAAGCACGGGTTATGTTGCAAAGTAAACACAAGCCTTTGTATGAATATCAAGTAATTCATACCCGAGAAAACTGAATTTCCCGTTGTGAGGTCAAGTTTTCTTTTTGGCAAAATACTTGCCTTTAAATAATAGCAAACCATATGACATGTTTTAAAAACAATTTTAACTTCTGCTCGAACTTCATTTACAGCCTCATATCATTATTGAATGACATTTCTAAGGCCTTAAATGTTATCGATTTTCAGAAGACATGTCATTATTATATATTTTTGTATTTTCTGATTTTTTAATTTTCTATTTTCTTTTTATGGCTTTTATATTTTTCTATTTTATTTTTGTAAAATTTTTATAAAAATGAAAATGTTTTTGGGTTTTTTTGGTTTTCTTATTTACATATATTACATAGGATAAATAACGAGTTACCATCATTACTCGTCCTCTTCGTCTGCCAGACTTTTCAGTGCTTCAGGAGACATACTTCTCATTCCAAGCTTGTTGATAAGAAAGTCAAGTCGTTCTCGTCCCAATGCTTTGGTAAAGATATATGTCAGCTGATATTTTGTCTTGACTAAATACAGTTCAACCACCCCATTTTCCACTTGCTCTTTGATGAAGTGGTATCTGATGTCAATATGCTTGAATCGGGAATGTTGGACGTTGTTGCAACATAAAGCAATGACACTTTTGTTATCGCGTACAGAGGTATCTTGTTGAACCCAAGGCCATAGTCAGTTAATTGTGATCTCATCCAAAGTATTTGAGCACAACATCCTGAAAAGGCAATGTATTCAGCTTCTGTATTGGATATGTCGATGCTCTTTAGTTTCTTTGACGACCAACTCACCAATCTATCACCTAATAACTGCATACTTCCAGAAGTACTTCTTCTGGTATCTTGGCAACCAACATGATCAGCGTCTGCAAAAGCTGTTAGTGCAATACAAGAATCCTTCGAATACCACAGTCCCATATTAATGGTTCCTTTTAGATATCGAAAAATTCGCTTAACTGCATGTAAGTGCTTTTTTGTAGTCCTTGCCTAATATCAGGCACACATGCAGACAACAAATGGAAGGTTTGGTCTACTGGTAGTCAGATACATAGGGGAGCCAATCATTCCACGATAACGTGTGGGATCAACTGCTTTCCCTTTTGGATCTGCATCCAGTTTGGATTTATCCACCATGAGAGTATCCATTGGGTCACTGGTTTCCATACCATATTTATTAATTATCTCAAGAGCATATTTAGATTGGTTAAGAAAGATGCCGCTGGGACTTTGAGAAATCTAAAGTCCTAGAAAGAACGACCTTTTGCCCATAATCGACATCTTAAATTTTGAACACATGATTTCAGAATTTTTTTCACAAAGATCAGGTTTAGTGGAGGAAAATAAATATAATTGACATAGATTTGTACCAGTAAGATGTCTTTGCTTTCTCTCCTGATGAACAATGTAGGATCAACGGTTCCTTTAGAGAACTTCTGGAAGAGTATAAATGATAAGAGCAAATCATACCAAGCCCTTGGTGCTTGCTTTAACCTGTAAAGAGCCTTTTTTAGCTTGTACACATGGTTGGGATTCTCTAGATCTAAAAACCCATCTCGTTTATTGACATAAACCTCCTAATGTAATATGCCATTCAAGAACCCAGTCTTTACATCCATTTGATAGACGACAATTTTCATGTGAGCAGTAAATGCAAGAAAGTTACGGATGGCTTCAAGTCGTGCAACTGGAGCAAAAGATTCTTCAAATTCTATGCCTTCTTCTTGAAGTATCACCTTGCTACCAACCGAGCCTTGTTTTTCAACACACCTCCTAGTTCGTGTAATTTAATCTTGTATATCCACTTCAAGGTGATAATCATAACACGATCCAGACGAGGTACAAGCTCCCAAACTACAAGGCGTTCAAACTCATTGAGTTCTTCTTGCATGGCTTCAATCCAGAAGGATTGCGTCAATGCTTCTTTATAACTCTTGGGTTCAACGAAAGAAAGGAAAGTATCAAAATAACATAACAGGGCTTCATTATGTAGTTGATGTCGAGTGAAGACGGGTCTAGAAGGATCGCCAATTACATTATCAATCGGATGATCTTTGGTCCATTTACTAATGTGTTCAGGTGGTTAAATGACGGAGTGGACATTATTTGGAATAACCACATGAGAAGAGGATTCTTCAGAACTTGGTTCTGGAATTGGAATACCAAATTGGGGATTATTATCCATGTGTGCAACTTCAATATCATGATCTACTTCTTCATCATCGAGAGCAATAACATGGAATAGGGATACTTGTAGAGTTTGAGAAGTACTTGGTGATGGTGCATCTTGATCAACTAATGTCGAGGAAGGTGAACAAGTTGAAACATTAGAAACTGGAGCAGCAACTTCAGGAACTGGATGATTAACACATGGTGGAGGAGGGACGTATTCATCAAACAATGGTTAAAGCAGTGTATCCCAGTCATCTCTTGTTGGTGGGACAAAAAGTGTTGAAGAAGGACGTTGTGGCACAAGTCCGGAACTGAGTGTTACAGGAGTCATTTCATGAAGTGTGGGTCCTAAAGTGCTTTGTTCAAAAGCCATCCCTGTCAGCTCATTAAAGTCTACATGAATAATTTCCATCATTCGTTTGGTACGTCGTTTATAAATCCGATAAGCCTTCTTTGCGGGAGCATATCCAATGAAAATACCAACATCAGCTTTAGCTTTGAGCTTGCCCAAATTCTCACTATCTTTAGTTAGATAACAAAGTGCACCAAATACATGAAGATAGGAAAGGTTTGGTTTTCTGTCATGTAGTAGCTCATATGGTGTTTTTCCGTGATGAAGGCGTATTAGGGAACGGTTCTTGGTGTAAAAAGTTGTGGCAACTACTTCTGCCCACAGAAATAATGGAGCTTTAGCATAAATCAACATGGTGCGAACAGTCTCTACTAAAGTGCGGTTTCGTCTTTCGACAACGCCATTTTGTTGTGAAGTACGCGCCACAAATGTTTCATGACAGATACTGACATCTTCATAATAGCTTCACAGAGTTTAATTGACAAATTCTGTACCATTATTTGTAAGAATATTCCTAACAGTTGCATTTAATCGAACTTGTATCATTTTCATAAACTTGATGATGAACTCTAGAGCTTCATCTTTTGATCTTAAGAACTTAGCCCATGTAAACCGAGAATAATCATCAACAATTACTAGAATATATTTATTCCCATTAATACTTTCGACACGCATCGGCCCACAAAGATCCATATGCAGAAGATAAAGTTTTTCTTTGTTGGTGTCTTTAGATTTTGGTTTATGAGATTGTTTATTGCTTTTTCCAACAAACATGCTGAACACAAGTGATCTTTTTCAAATTTTAGTTTAGGGAGACCTCTATCAAGAACTTGTTTAGCCAATTGATTAATAGTGCTAAAGTTCAAGTGGGACAAACGTCGGTGCCATAACGAAGACTTAGTGTTAGAAGCTTTTGACAATAGAAAAATTAGAGAAGAGTTCGTTATATCGCCAATAAATAATGTATACAAATTAGTTCCCTGAGATCCCGAGAGTAGGTCAACACCTTCAAGATTGCGAACAAAACATGTGTGTTTACAAAAAGCTACTTCAAGATCCAAGTAACAGAATTGACCAACAGAGAAAAGATTGTGTCCGAGTCCCTCAACGTAGTAAACCCTATAAATAGTAACATTCCTGATCTGATAGTCACCGTATCCCATTATCTTAGCAATCTGATCATTACCAAACTTAACGGTATTTGCGCTGCTGATACGCTTTGCTTCTTTCAGCCTGAACTTTTTGGATAATGAAGACCAAGACTAGGGTACCATTTAGGTACTTGAAAATTCTCAACAAAAATAAGGTGGGATTCCTTATATTGCGGCTTCAGATAACAAATCAATCCCTTTGCTTCTTTCAGCCTTTGTTAGCGCCTTCTTCTTTGACACAAATACACTAGGAGTGTCTTTGATTTAAACACCACCAAACAGTCTTCTAGCAGTAGGTTTCTTGGCAAGTTTCTTTGCAGGCTCTTCAACAGCAACAAGAGTTTTCTTCTTTGAAGGAGAAGCAGGTTTCTTAAATTTCCTTGCTTTCTTGGGAGTTGATGCTCCTATAGTGAATGCTAAATAAGTCTTATAGGAAGGAGAGTTCTGCATCTTCAAATTAGTCATCTCTGTAGGTATCAATGCTCCATACGCTTAATATTCCTTAGTCTTGGAGACAAATTTCAAGGAACCCAAGAGAGTGTCATCCAGGACTGTGTGCATGAAATGTCTGTTTCTCATTGATATTGACTTACCTTTGGAAATGAAGTGATGGATGATAGCCTTTGTAAATCTTGGATAGGGCATGTTCTCCTTTTGTGCAACACTGGTGTTTCTGTTATATATCTGGAACATAAAGTCTTCTCAAAGTAGTTCAACATAATCAACATTTTTGTTGTAGAACATCCCCCACAGGATTTGTTCTCTTGAAAGGTGAATCTTATCAAGACATGTCATTTTTCCAGAAAGGAATCTGTTGATGATGGCAGTAAAGGTTCTCCAAGGTTGGTGCATGTGGTCAGTGTACACTTCAATGATAGATTCAATATCTCCTTTGTAGCATAGTTCCTTGATAAATGAAACAATTTCTTCATCTAAAGAAGGAGGTTTAACAAATTCTTGATTTGGATGTCTAGGATAGATTTGGAGAATATCACGAAAGACTTCGACATAAATTCTGCATTTTTTTCTTGTCCAGCTTGAACTAGTACGAAGAAGAGTCTTTAATCTTGGTGATGGTGTGCCAGAACTGTTGCATATATATTTCTGGAACTTCAGCTGTGATTAGGAAAGCTGGGTAGAGAGGAGAGAGTGCAAGAGCATCCAATACAACTTGATAAGTAGGTTCCTTCTTTCTCATTATGGGAATTATTCTCATGTTGCACTTGCCAATCTTGACTCGATCACCAGGTGCGACCAAGGCATTGTCAAGTGCAGTTTGTTAAGCAGTAATGTTCATGGTTCTGCTAAAACAAAATTGTCCAATACAGTTGTGACAATCCGTCTTTGAATGTCCATATGTAATTCATATTTCGTTCTCATTTTTCTTGTAAAGTGAACTTTTGTGTTTTACGGTTTACGCGATTCGCAATTTCTCGTTCTTGTTAATCCTGAGCCGATATAGGCAGTTTATCCGTTTAAGTGTAACCGTCTTTATTTTTATCTTTAAAAATTCCCCGTAATTAAGGTTACTACTTAATATGAAATTATAATTAATTTCTAAATATTAAATATCTCATTTTATTATCTTAATCGATTTTTATTAAAATCGTCTATTTTAAAACTTTCACGAGAAATCAACAAAAGCCACATTTAGCCACGATAATTTAGATTATTTTATTTTTATTATTTTCTATCTTTTATTCGTGTTTATCCAAAAACCGCGTCGAATAAATCGTAATTATTTAACAAATATCGAGTTAAATAGGTTATTGGGCCCGGAAACTAAGTAATATAACAAATTAGCAAACAAAAGCCCAACCAAGCCCACCAATGGAGAGGGGGCCAGTTATGTATTAAACCAAACTCACCAAATATGTATTTTTTTAGGGAATTATACTAGTAATATAACTCTTATAGATATCCATTCCCTAAATTATAGTTTATAACCCAAATTAAACCCACTCCCCTTATTTTTTTATATAAACCGGACCTAAACCATACATATACAACGTTCATATATAATTTTTATATAGATCGATACATTCTATGATCATGGATATATATACACTCATTTATAAAACACTTCTCCCATAACTATCATCCTACAACAGCCAAATATTCTCCCACGCCTGTTCTTTTCTCCTGTTCGAACTTCAACATCAAGAACATCACCATATCATCTTTAATTCACCATCGAATCACCTCAATTCTTCTACAAATCAAACCTACATTAAACCCTAAACATCCTACACACATAAAAACCACCACTCATGGAGTTTATAAAAATCTTGATTTTAAAGAATTCTAGTTTTTAGGGTTTTAATTCAATTGGAGGCTACAAGAATAACAAGGAATTGATTAGAAGAGGTTATAAGCAAGATAGGTGTTACAAAAAGCTAGGGTTTGACTTGCAAGGGGTGTTTGAGGTCACGGCATAGACACACAACCCATCTAGGGTTCGTGATCTCTCCATTAATCACATTCCTTATTGTTGTAAGTGATCTTTTTAAAACCCTTTTGTGTTAATTTATGTTTTTGGTTAGTGCATGTGTTCAATTATTGATTTTTATGAACATGCATTTTTCTTTTTATAATATTTGATCTTGGAATGATCATGTACTTGGTGTTTAATGATCATGATATATGTTTTGAGGGTTTGTTATGGCATTGCATTAGGTTAAATGGTGAATTGAATGAGTTTTAGATTGGTTTAGAGCTAGGATATAGAAGTTGTTTCTGGATAGTAGGTAAACGTATGTTTTACCAGGTATTTTTGGCTTGGAGCCTATTATTAAATTACATAGGTGTATATAGGTAGGTCTTAGCTTCATGTGATAGTTGGATGCTCAACCAATTCCTCCGGATGAGGGAGATATGGTCAAAATACGAAATTAGGTCGAGTCTGGACCTTTGATTGGAAAACGTGTTAATATCCAAATTTTTGAACTAAAATCTTGAGTTTTAAAGCTTGGATCAGTACTAGACATCGTAGGGAAGCTCCATCATTTGGCCTCATGTCCATTGCTATAATAGATTAGGATTTATGGTATTTTCCATAAAGTGTAGAAATTCTGTGGGTAGAGTCTTCAGGGATAAAAGAGTCTTTTCACCATGGTCCTTAAACATTCAGTAAACGGGGCTTACATTTTTTAAAACTAGACTTCAATAGATTTCCATGGGTGAAGGCCTTGAGTTTATACCATTTATATATTAGGAGATACAAGTCCATGAACACGAGTCAATTCTAGAATTTTAGTTTTTACGTCTTGGCTAAAAAGTGTAAATGCATAGATAACCGTAGCTAAAATTTGAATTAGACGGCAAAACTTGGTAGTTACTTAAGTCCATGTAAGATCAGATCACACACCAATTTGGGAGTAAAAATACCTTAGTTAAGTCTAGGTGCAATGTTGTGCATATCTTAGAAACATATCCTATACTCTTTCGATTGATTTCTAGAATTGTTGGCACTTAATATCTTGATTGATTTCTAGGTAAAAATACCTTAGTTAAGTCTAGGTGCAATTTTCTTACATTTTGTTTTTACTTATATATAATACTAAGTCGCGTCACATCTTATAGGTCGCGGCTAAATCGTTGGCACTTAATATCTTGATTGATTTCTCTTTCGATCATCTTCTACTTACGGTGAGTTCATAGCCTCGCCTTTACAAATTCAAATATTTTGTTAAACCCCGCGAGGGAGATACATGCTAGTTTTATGAAACGAACACAAGTAGTTTTTCAGTATGCTGGACCTGATAAATTGATTAAATACATGAGTACCTATTGCCAAAAGACCCTAATCGTGAACCGTTAATTGCTTATGATGGGCAGACGCTAAGACAATTAATAGATCTATGGGCTTGACAACCCGGTTCGGTGTTTGGGGATGCATCTATTGTGGAACACCCAATGTTTGGACATATTTGTATTGAGATTTGAGTAAGTATGTGGCAATGTACCGAACTAACAGGGGCAAATGTTGATTATTATTATTATTCTTATGCACTATGTGCGGTCTAAATGTGTCAGTGTCACGAGCTCATTGCGTTAGTATCTAATAACTTGGTGTACAACAAGCTGCTCGATGATTATAAGACTTGTGTTCAAATCTTTTATATTCATATAAACTCTATGGATTCACTCAACGTTTCGTTGACTTTTTAGCATGTTTTATCTCAGGTAATCAAGGTTGAAGACTTGGAGTACACGAGGAGGAGCTTGCGCTAAATTATTTTGTTGACTTGTTTTATGTTCCATTCCTCAAAAATACAATTGCTTATTGTTGTGTTTTCTTTTAAAAACTTGTAATGTGAATTTAGTATCAATCTTGTAGGACAATGTTTTAGTACTCTGAATTTTCATGAATGGAACAATGTTGTAAACGTCTCTTTTGAGTCGTTCTTTATTACTTATGATTTTGTACTATGAATTAACACCCCAATGTCCCTTCCGCCGCGTGTTAAATTTGGGGGTGTTAAAACAGTTTACATATAAATAGATATATATTACTGATTGACAATTCGGATAATGCAGATAGCTATTGAAGTTTTGATAATGAACCAGGGAATAAACACAGTTTATCAGGAAAATAGTTGTAACACAGGACGATGATCAAAGAGCAAAAAGTCAACTTGGAAGGTCAACAGTCTAACTATTGGTCAAACATAGTCAAATAGGCAATTCAGATAAAATTATCCTGTATAAATCACCTAGTGAAAATTGCAGGTATAAATCGCCTAGTGTAAATTTCATGTATAAATTGCCTAGTGTAAATGTCATGTATAAATCTCCTAGTGTTAATCTTACGTATAAATCGCCTAGTGTAACATCTGTGTATAAATTACCTAATGAAAGTGTATAAATTGCCCAGTGTATTTTACGTATAAATCGCCCAGTGTTTTACACGTATAAATTGCCCAGTGTGTTTCACGTATAAATCGCTGATAAGTGTAAAATACACATATCCATTTATACTTAAAATAACCCAATTAAACCCAAAACAGACCAAAAATGGCAAAAATATGCTTGTATTTGTGTTTTGTGTATGCAGGTATGGATAAGTCAAAAATCACAAGAAAACAGTCAAGAACAAGCAAGCATTGACACGAGAATCAGAAGAGTACAAAGCCGAAGCCAAGAATGTCAAGCCCCAGTCAAAGCCCAATCCAAAGCCCACTTTCCACTCATAACTAACCACAAGGGCCAATTTTGCAATAATCG
>BQNB010049589.1:4120-41961 GCA_026074375.1 Tanacetum coccineum | reverse complement strand
AAAGTGTTGTTTTAGGTAAAGTCGGCAAAATATAAATTTAAAACTTGAAAGCATAAATTACACCTACACGACAACACCATCAGTTATGAAAAGTCTAAAGAAAGCCCGACCTAGCCCATCCTTTGTAACTATATATACCATATCCACACATGGAGAGGGTGTTGGTTGAATGCAATTTACACACATACATGTGTATGTTTTCTTAGTATTTTCTCCCTTCTACTCTCTCTCTCTAGCTTTCTCTCTCTAATTCCATAGTGTGTAAATTTCATATTCTTACAATGTTTCTACAATAAAGAATGGTCTCTAAAATCCATTAACAATCACAACACCACTCCAACAATTAATCCCCTCTATACCAAATTAACTCATCGAACCTCAATCACATACAACGAAACTAAGAAATGTCTAAACGGGTTCAAGTTCGCACTTGAGGATCCATGCAATCTCTTCGTTGAAGAGGTATGTCCTTATCTCAAAGCGGCACACCTTATCATTTGCGAGAACATCATATGTGCCATTGATATTGACAAATATCTCTTGTCAGCTTGTGAAGAATATATGCTCTTTTGCATTACTTCCTCTATAGCATTCAATCTCTCTCACTTCATCATAAATCGAATATATGATTTCAAGCAACGCCCTAATGGCACCTTGCCATACGGTCTTTTAATCTTAAAATTTATCGACAAACTAATCGGCTACTCCCAAAATGATCATAAATACATCTCTCATCCAACAACAATGAATCTTCTATTTAACCTCTCAAATGAGGAACTTTCAGAAGACATTCGGTGTGTTCATCATGATCATCATAAGTAAATTAGATGTTGCATAAGAACAAAATGAAAAACGATTACACAGTAGGACAACTTTGTTTGAAAAATTAAATTAGATATTATTATGACATATTCTAGTACGTGCATAACTTCTCTTAACTATATCTTATGTTTATTCTAGCTAAATATGTATCATACTATTAGGCTATATTATTCATTTTGTTTGGCACTTGACTAAACTAGTTGATTCTTGGGAGATATGAGTTGTTGAAACTAAACCCTCTATAGTCTTTTTCTTTTCCTTGCACAAAACTAAAAAACGAGGAAGTCTGGGAAAATTCTGTAATCCCTAGAAAACGACCCCCAAATACATGGGGTGGCCCCCAAACATATCTGGGACTGCCCAGTATATAAGGGACCGCCATCAGCAGGGATGCAAACCTTTTTATGTATCTTTGACCATCCCTACACTAGACTTTGCTGGACTTTCTCTATTTGGCCAAGAATTTCTTGGCATCTTCATCTCCTAACAATGCTACTCCTTCATCTTAAACCACTCAATTACAAAATCAAACTAGGGAGCAAATCGTGAATGAACTTAACCAACTTCATCACCTATCCAACCTCATTGAAACCAAACTTCAACGTGTTGCAAATGCTTTTACACAAACTCCTCTGTTACCACCTTCACCATCAACAACCATAATTCACCCCGCCACAAATGACCAAGTCACATTTCATTCCGGGTTTTGTCATTGTGGTATGTACACCCAAACCCTCTTTCATAAGCTAAGAGATGACACCAATCGACTTGAGTCGCTTCTCACCCACGGTCATGCTACACCCAACATTACCTCACCAACCTCTCCTTTATCACCTCTACATTAATGACCACCCATCCTTTAGTTAAAGAATCTCTTAGACATCAAGAATCAACTAGTGTAGCTCTAGTTTAAAATGTTTATTTATGCCTCTATGCTTAATTTCTAATCTTGTAATATTCATACTCTTCTAGTATGAATTATATCTATTTTAGATGAATGGTTCTTTATTATTATGGGTGATTTATATGTATTATGGTTTAGATGGCTATTGTATATATTTGTCGTAAAATTGCTACTAGTTAGAAATTTTGCTTGCACTTGTATTTCTAACTCGGTTTTGTAGCAAAATTCCATAAGCTCGATCCCTTGGTGCCCTAAACAAGGGGAGTATACATCAAGGGGGAGTCTTGGCATCGTTGATTTCTTTCTTCTCTAACTCGATGATCCACCTTTTTGGATTTGACAAAAAGGGGAGAAATGGATCATAATGATTGCGAATTTTATTTTAAAATATATTTTTGTCAAGTTTTAAATTTTTAAAACTCGATCTACCTGACAATGCACTAATGGGTAGAGAACCTGATCGTGGGTAGTATAGAATGGTAAATCTGAGGTCATCCCAAGAGCTAAGTTGTAATTAGTTTTAATTTGAAATGTCACATATTAAAAATGGTTTTTGAATTGATTTTGAAATGAATTTAAAAAAACAATAAAATTAAATACTAAAAATAAAAAGGGTTTGGAGATATCAAGAGAGAAAACCTGCTAACCTAGTTACTTCATTACTACTGTTATGAAAACGTTTTCCTGTGCAATGTTAAACTATGGTTTCATTAGTGTTTTTTAAGGTCGATAGACTTAAATAGGCATATTTAGTCTATCCTATACTTCATGCGATTCTGAATCAGTCCAAATCGTATAGGAGGTAAGATATCCAGGTTGCAGTGATTAATCCCAACTATTCCCAAAACTTATCTAATAACCTATACAGATTATTAACCCCCTCTAAAAGAGTTCCTGTGCTTTTTAAGAATATTGAGTGATAAGTGCGAAGACCAGTTAGTTTCTACACTAGGGGTCAGAGTCATAGATCCTCCCTAGTACCCGATGGATCCCATATTGACTAGATAATCTAATAATGGGGCAAGCAATGTCCAAACCACCCGTACTACCAAAACCCAGGGTTACACGATAGTCAAGGAATATCTAACGAAACCATAATCTAACAGGAAACAAACATCATAACAATAGTAACTACATAACTAGGCCATCACTTTAAGTGCTTAGCCGCTCATGGTAACAGAAACACAGCAAGAAATAGAAGTAATCATAGATTGAAAGCTCATAATTCTTACAGTATTCGTATTTGAACGATTAAATACAAAAAGTAAATAAAGTGTGATCTCCCTTGGACTCCAGGTGGAATTCTTTGAAGGTTGGAAGCCTTTGTCGCCTCTCCAATTGGCTGTGGAGGAAGTGATGTCGAAATAGCTTGAATGAGGCCTCTATTTATAGGTATTGAACATGTTATGGCGCAACCAATAAAGGTGTTACGCCGTAACCTACTTACACGACATTCCATATTTAAGCAGTTATTACGGCGTAACCAGATATGGTGTTACGCTGTAACCTTCAAATGATGTCCATAAGTACGCGATCTTCATTCCATATTTGTGGATCTTTATGGTTACGACGTAACTAGATTAGGTGTTACGCCGTAACTCTAACTTTGTCAAGATTTTCTTCCAAATATATGGTTACGGCGTAACTAGATATGACGTTACACCATAACCTTATCCTTGATCTTCATACTTGCTTAATTTATGTTACGATGTAACAATTTATGGTGTTACGCCGTAACATTCTTTAGAATTTACACTTTAGAATTTAAAAATACACAAAAATGAATGCACTATTCTTAATCATCATTTTTACTAAATAAAAAGAACCTGTATATGATCCATGTGTCGGGATTTAACAAACTAGGTAACCAATTAGTTACGATTATGCAGCGGAATGGATCTAGTTTTAGCATATAAGTTAACACATAAAAGAGTAGAAACACTAACCTCTTGTAATTGATCTTGAAAACGAGTTAGCGGTTAAATTACCGCCTCTACGGTTGCTCACACAAACACGTCAACCAAGTATATTTAGATTTCTAGTCTAAACTCCACGAACCGAATACCTTGTGTTATACCAATTACCAAATACCCTTTAAACCTTGAACTAAAAATCGCCAAACCTTAATTAGGGTTTTCTCAAATTCGGTTGAACCGAATACAAACAAAACGAAATCCTAGTTGGGTTTATGTAATCGCCAAACAAGGAGACCGAACTAACTCCATTGTGTAGAACTTGAATTAGTCTCAGCTAGGGATGTAAGTGATAACACGAAATACTTTGAGGGTTTTGAGTCGAATTCGATGAAGAGTGAAGAAGAACCGAAAACCCTTTAGGGTTTTGGTTCGATCGGTTTTGGGGATAGGGGAGAGAAAGGAAAATATTTAAGGATTTTAGGTATTGTGAATGAATGAATATGATATCTAGGATTCTTATCATAATACACTTACCTTATCTCTAAAATTTAAACCAAACACCCTTCTAGAAACCTATAGGGGCTGGCCACTTTAAGTGCCCCCTTAGGGTTCGGGTTTTGTCCAATTAAGCCCTTGGTTTATTATTTAAAAGTTCGTTAAGTTAGTTATTAAAAGTAACGGTAACTAACGACTATTTAAAATACACTTGTGAGGTAAAACATTATTTCGAGTTTACGTGTGTGCCAAATAGATTCTCATATTTCTAGAGTATATAATGCGGATCCAACTCACATATCCAAAAGCTCGAGTGAATAGCAGTCAACATTTATACTGCAATGGAAACGTCTAGCAAACACTCGCAATTGCTTTTAATTAAAAATACTTGAGATTAAGCTTTCAAGAACAATCTCATCTTTTTAATGGTATGTATTTCTTGCTATAATATCTTCATTATAGATACCTTTAACCTGGTTTAAGAATCCTACTCATTCCATATAGTTATAATTATGTTTCTGTTTAGAAATAATTCAGATTTACCTAATGTAATAATGAATCCGTCTTGAATTACCTTTTGGGCCAGTCATGCAATTATTTGATTAATTCTGGGAGGGCCCATGGTATCTTTCTGCAATTAAACCAAGGGGATGAACAATTCTTTCTTGATACAAGTGTTGTGGATAGATGCTTGACATCACTTCCAAAAATAGCCTATATAACTACGTTATTCAGGATAGCGTTTGACTTTATACTAAAATAATATTCATACATGCAAAAACTTGTTTGTTTCCAGTCTAAGGTTGCCTTATTAAAAACCATTTTTCAAACATTCTTAATCAGACGAGGATCCAAAAGTAATGTTTGAAAGTTGAGGTGTCCAATTGCGTCTCTTTGTGAATACACATGTGTTGGCTGGGAACAATCTCTTAATTCAAAGAATATCAACCAACACTCACATTTGCCTTATGTAACAATATTCTCATATTTGTTAACCGATAATAGACATATTTAGAATGATAAATCATTCATGAATTAAACATGCAAATATAGAATAACAGTTGTTATATGAATGAAAAACAAATTCCAAGAATTTTTATTCCTCAAAAATTAAAACTGTCTTATAATTTCAAATTATCCAAATACTAATAAAACACAGATTTACATGAGACTATTAGCTAGTATCATTATGATTTTCTCAGTCAACTTTGAATGCTTAGGAAATGCTAAAGCCTTCATAAAAGGGTCTGCCAGATTGTCATTTGTGTCAACTTTTTCTATCCTCACATCACCCATTTTAGTGGTTTCTCGAAGAAAGTGAACTTTTGCGCGAAAGTACCTTGCACCTTTAGTGACTCCATGATCTTTCGCTATTGCTATGGCTCTAGTATTATCACAATACATATTTATGGGTTCTTCAATTATGGGAACAACACCAAGCCCATAAATGAATTTTTGAATTCATACAGCCTCTTTCGATGCATTAAAGGCAGCAATATATTCAGCATCTATAGATGATGTTGCAAAAATACGTTGCTTCGTGCTTTTCCAATCAACAACACCTCCATTTAAAATGAATACATATCCAGTCTGAGACTTGAGGTCATCAGCATCCGTCAGATATCCAACATCAATGTAGCAAGAAACCCCGAGCTCTCGTTTCATATAATCTCCGTATACCAGAACATATCCTTAGTATTGCGAAGATACTTAAGATTATTCTTAACAGCAGTCCAGTGAAGTTCACCTGGATTCAGTTGAAATCGGCTTGTTATGTTCTGAGCAAACGCAACATCTGGGCGAGTACATCTCACAGCATACATAATTGATCCAACAAACGAGGCGTATAGGATATTTTATATGCGCCGTTTCTCAGCTGGTGTTGAAGCACCTTCTGTTTTACTCAATTTTAGCTTTTCTTGCATTGGGATAATTCCACGTTTGAAATTTTCCATGAAGTATCTTTTCAAGATTTTCTTAATGTAAGCACTTAGACATAAACCAATTAACTGCTTTGATCTATCTTTGTAGATCTTAATTTCAAAAATATATGCAGCTTCTCTTAGCTCTTTCATAGCAAAACATCTTCCAAGATAGGATTTTAAATCTTGTAACATTGGAATATTGTTTCCCATGATCAATATGTCGTCGATATACAAGATTAAGAAAGTGACATAACTTCCACTAGCTTTCATATATACACATGGCTTATCACGATTTTGACTAAACCTAAATTTCTTAATTTCATTATCAAATCAATTATTTCATTGCCTCGATGCTTGCTTAAGCCTATAAATGGAACGCTTCAGCTTGCATACTCGGTTAGGATATTTTGGATTAAGAGTACCCTCATGTTGCTCCATGTATACCTCTTCATAAAGATATCCATTGAGAAAGGCTGTTTTGACATCCATTTTCTAAACTTCACAGTCATAAAACGCAGCTATGGCTATAAGAATCCTAATAGCTCTAATGTCGCAAAGGTGGAGAAGGTTTCTTCATAAATCACAATCCCTATGTTTGAGTTTCAGGTTGCTTCATGTAAACCTCTTTAGAGAGATATCCATTGAAGAAGGCAGTTTTGACATACATTTGCCAAATCTCAAACTGGAGAGAAGGTTTCCTCATAATCAATCCCTGGGGTTTAAGTATAGCCCTTCGCCACAAGACGAGCTTTATAGGTGTGTACAGCTCCATCCATGTCGGTCTTCTTCTTGAAGAGCCACTTGCTACCTACGGTTTTGCCGTCAAGAGGAAGTTCAACTAAGTCCCAAACTTCATTGTCTTTCATGGATTGCATTTCCACATTCATAGCATTCAGCTATTTATCAGACTCAGGGTCTAACAATGCTGCTTTATAGTTAGCAGATTCACCAAGATCCCCTAACTCATGCTCCTCAGCATCGATGTATAAGCACATATAATCTGGGGCATGTCGTGTCCTTGTGGACCTACGAATAGGAATGATATCACTTTGAGGTTCATCTCTTTCTAGATCATCCTCTTCATGATTTAAGCTAGTGTAGTAGTGTCTATAGAAGGATGTGTATCTTCTTTTTGAATAATTTCAAGATCTTCTAGACTCCTACTTGCTTCTTGAGTTATAAGACTATTCTCTAAGAATTCAGCATTTCGAGCAACAAGTACTTTGTTCTCGGGTGGGTTGTAGAAAGAATATCCCATTGTTTCATTTGGGTATCCTACAAAGATACACTTAATAGACCTGAGTTCTAACTTGTCAGGCTTGGTAAGAGTATCTCGCTTAACAAGTGCCTCACAACCCCATACTTTTAAGTAAGACATCATAGGGGCTTGCCCATGCCATACTTCGTATGATGTCTTTTCAACCTTCTTAGTTGGAACCATATTGAGAATGCATGCAACAGTCTCAAGAGCATAATCCCAAAAGGACTTTGGAAGAGTTGTTTAACTCATCATGGATCGAACCATATCTAGTAGGGTTCTGTTTCTCCTCTCCGACACACCATTGTGTTGTGGTGTGTAAGGAGGAGTACGATGGGCGATAATCCCATGATCCTTTAGATGATCCAAAAACTCTTGACTCGTATACTCCCCCCCCCACGATCTGAACGTAGCGATTTTATGGTCTTACCGAGTTGATTTTCTACTTCCTTTTGAAACACTTTGAAAGTTTCAAACACTTCATGTTTATGCTTTAACAAGTAAACATAACCATAACGACTAAAGTCATCAGTGAAAGTGACGAAGTAGCTTGCTCCTTGTCTTGAAATGATCTTAAATGGGCCACATACATCGGTTTGTATTAGTCCAAGTATATCTTTGGCCCTCTCCACTTGATGTGTGTAAGGTTTTCTTGCCATCTTTCCAGACATTCAAGGGACGCATTTTTCAAAAGCCCTAAGGTCAGTTGAATTGAGAAGTCCATCATGTTGCAACTTCTCAATGCGTTTCTTGCTAATGTGTCCAAGACGACAATGCCACAAGAGAGCAGAGTCCAAGTCTAACTTGGCTCTTTTGTTGCTTACAACATACATAGAACTATCATTTGCATAAGCATTAGACAAATCAATTTCAAAAATACCATCCCTTGGGATAGCACTAAAATAAACTATGTTATTCCTAGAAACTTGAATTGTATTATTCACGAAATAGTTAACAAAACCATCTTCACACAAACGTAAAACTGAAATTACTCCTCTAGTATTAGAGGGAGCATAATGACAATTGTTCAAAACAATCTTTAATCCACTCTGGAGACATAAATGAAAAACGCTAATTGCTTCAACAGCTTCACGTTGACCATTGCCCACGTACAAGCTAAGAGCCTCCGGCTTTAGTTTCCTACTTGCCCTTAAACCCTGCGTTGTATTACAAATATGAGTACCACAACCAGTGTCATAGATCCATGATCTATAAAGGAAAGTATTGAGTTCTATAGTGAAGATACCTGAACTGCTAGCTCCTGAGGCTATGCACATGTTCTTAAGCAAATCGGCTAAATTCTGAAGGAAAATTCCCTTTCCAGGCAATGTCATCCCACCGCATTGATGACAGACACAAAGGTCTTAGCCAGGGGTTTTTATTTTTCGGTGAAGGGGAAATCTTGGGCTTGGGATCATAAGCGTGCTTATTCTTTCCCTTCCTTTGATTTTGACCCCTAACACGGAATCGCGGTTTTTGCTTATTTTTCTTTTTCTGGACTTTTCTTGCTCGAATTACATGAAGTGCATGAGCATTTTGTTTAGGCTGGGTTTGCTCATGTAGCTTCAGCATGGAATGCAACTCATTAACCATCTTCCCCATGTCGTGCATACTATAATTCTACATAGTCTGAAGAAGCTCCTGATCTGCTTGCTGGGCAAACAAAGTTTTTAACTCCTGTAACATCTCATAAGCACTAAGGTTTTCTAAATCTAGTTGGATCTATGGTTCCATAGTCATGAGCATAATTCCAGCAATCTCTTTTGATCCTTTAACCCATGCAGCATGAGCTGCAAGAGCTTCTGGAGCAATTTGCTGACCAGCTTGAGCTTGGACAGGAGCAGGAGGAATTGGCTGCTCTAGGTAATCTAACTTATCCATAACTGATAGTACAATCCTAAGTTGTCTGTACTGGTCAATAAAGTTGGGTCCAATTAATTTTTGTTTCTCGAAGAAACCCCTGAAAACCGAATTGGTAACTACGGAGGTAGTCATCTACAATCAAAAAAAGTTCAATTATTAGTATTGTCGATAATTAAATTCTTAAAAGAATTAACTACCCAATTAATTACTAATAAGACTAAGATCCGACTTGACCTCCCACTTATTACCAGAGGTCTGACCAACGTGTAAACAAGTGGGGCAAGAGGTAAGTGACGAGCGTTAATTGCATAAAGTGAAACTCTTAGTTTTATGAGACTTATGACATTGGTAAATCATATAGCAATGTCAAATGCATATTCTGTCCCATCTTATGCCCCGGGTCCGAGGTCTGACCAGGTAACTCGATTTAAGTCCACCAAAAAAGAGCGTGCGAAAATTGACATAGATGTGACCTATGAAAAAATTCGTCATGGGTTGGAGAGGCCCTGAGGTCTGACCAGAGAGGTCAATCCAAGTGCACGTGTTCTTAATTTGGTTAGCATAGACTTAAAATTTCACATAAGGGTATACACATAAATGTGACAAAATCGTGTACAAGAAGCATGCAAAACATCTTGTAGCACAAAGTTAAGAAAATATTTTGTTAACCTTTTTGGTATAGACATCATTTTATCAAATGTTCTCGGTAGCTCTATTTTGGATGCATAAAGAAGCGAAGAAACAGTTCAGCGCGAAGCGTATTAAAAACCTGACTTCTTTTGGGGAACCTTAGTTACACCCGCCTTAAACTTCTCTTATAGTTTGTCCATATGGGTGAGCCCTACTTTCAATTGACTAATGATGCTATTATATGTTGAGAAACCCCTTTTGATAACATTAGTTTTATAGTTGCCAATATAGTGGAATTGCAAATTGATCAAACCCTATATTGTACTCCTACATGCGTCCGAAGACACAAGTAATTTCAATAATTCCCTCATATGCGAAGCATGTAGTGGGGCGGGATAAGATTAAAGATTAATTCAACCCCATATTGCGCACATAAAAACTAATATTACACAAGAAATCAAATTTCATAGTTTAATATCCGTATTAAATTTGTCCAAAACCCCCGTTTCGTAAATAACACATAACTGGTCACAAGGAGTATGCTTATGTGTGTAATATTAGACATGTTTAATCCAAATTTCTCTATAAGTATTTAGCCCGTTTTAAAGTTTCATAAAGTCTATTTGCAAATATTGAGCATCACATGGAATATTACATATAAGCAATTAAAACAGACATAAAATTAAAGTAGAAGTAAAGACAGACTCTTATATTGAAAGCAGTAAATCATATAATGCCTCGAGTTCTCAAAAGAGTCTTCCCCAATTGGAGAACCAAAAGACTCTCACTAGGTTTTCTGCTAAAGTACCTAGATCGCCACATCCATCATATAGTATGATTGCATGAGTCTTAATGCCGAGATAATAACAAGAATAGAATAACATGGCAGCTTAATTAACATTTAATTTAATCTATTCTTCCTTATCATGTGATCATTAGTGTTAATTCTAGGCGTTTATTCATTCTTTATGGCAAGTATTGCATATAATTGCCATAATTTTCCAATAAAACAATAAATAAACAAGATTGTATGCATCCATAACGTGTTTAATATGTGTGTAACCCATAAAACACCAAACAATCTGGCTCTGGTACCACTGTTAGGATTTGATAAACTGTTAACCATTAACACTACGAGTACGTAGCGGATATGGATCATGTTTGGTACATATGATTAACACACAATAAATAAACAAAGGGGAAAAGAAACCTAACCTCTTGATGAATCAAATGCTAATGAAACAAAATGGATAAGTTTCCACCTCTACGAGTGCTCACACAAACACGTCCAACGAATGCGCCCGGATGCTAGTCCAACTTCATGTGTATCCCAAACAACTCTTGTATACTAAAACCCCCTGAATAAAGTACCAAAACCAAACCCTAGTTGCTATATCGAAAATTAGGAAATGGGTCTAGGGTTTTTACCGAATTCGGTGCAATCGAATTTCACCAATTGAACCGAAAATCAAATCAAAAAAACCCTAGACGTTTCTAACTGTTGTCATGCCTTGAGAACAAGTAAACCAACACCTTAAACCTCCTATGAAAGCTGTGGGATCAGATCACACTTGCAAAACCCCTTTTGGTGACTACCAAATTTCAACAGGAAGGGAAAAAGAGAACCGAATTTGGCAGAACCCTAATTAGGGTTTGATATTCGGCTAATTTGAGTTAATAGAGGGGGAACGAATTTCTTAGAGTTATTAGGGTTATGAGATCTGTTTTTATGAGCTAGAGGTGAGGGGTTTATATACCCATCAAGCCCTAATCATGATAACACTAAAACACCTCTTTAAACCTTATCATAACTCTTTCTTTCCCTTATCTCCAAAAACCATTGAACCTGGACACTCTCTAGATCCTTCCTAGGATGGCTACAACATTAGGACAACCTTAGGATCATGTCTTGGTCGTTTTTGGTCTTTAGGTTTACATTAGAAACATTACGTGAAGCATTAAACGCATTCTATGTGTTTAACGTGTGTGCCCCCAATAGGCTCACACATTTCTAGTTGTATTGAGCCAGTCCAACTTACACAATCCAACAACTCAGACATGCATAACACGTGTAATCCGTTTAACATGTTTAAGTAAATGGATCAAGCAATAAAAAAAGTTGATGGTTTGTCGATTCAACTAGTTTAAATCATAAAATGATACAATGATTCAAAAAATGATAAAAGTTACATACTATTAACTCTATGATAATCTTAATGATTACCGAGTTATAAACATATTAATTTCATATTAAGTACATAACGAAATACATATAATCCAAGTTATATATTTTATTTGTGGGTTTGCTATTTGTAGCCCTTAAAAGTTAAAATGATGCAAAATTAGTAGTAGTAAATTAAGTCAGATGAGAGTAATTACATGCAGGGGCGTGTGGTTAATTATTAGGGTATAAACATTAAATGCATGTACAAATATCTTATACGTAGCCCTTAGGGCTACGTTCAACATTTCCTTAAGCTTTTTTAGTGACTTATAGACTTAAACGAGTTAACAGGTTTACAATCTAAACTTACTTAACTCAAACATGACCCGTTTACTAGACGGGCTGGACGAGTTGGCCTGTTTTTGACGCAAACATGTTTATCCACAACTCAAACTTGTCTAACTTCGTGTTGTGTTCGTGTCGGTTACCATGTCCCGTCGAGAATCCCCGCCTATTTATCAGATTTAGAATCGTTTTGAGTTTTATTTAGGGGTCTTTATGGGTTCGGTTTTCGGGTTGTTCGATTTATTCAATTCGTTTAGTTCAGTTAGTTTTTTAGGTAAAACTGAGAATCGAACCAAATCGTATTTAAATTGGATTAAATCAAATTGAATATTGAACCGAATAACTAAACAGTTCGGTTACAAATTCGGTTCGATTATTTATAATTCGGTTCGGTTTTGATTTTCGATTCATCTGATACATTTGTGAACACCCCTAGTTTTAGTTTTATTATAGAAAAGGCTCAACCAAACCCAAAGGGCAAAGGCCCAATTAAGTTCTCAAACAAGCCTAAATACAACCCAAAGAAAACTGGGCACCCCACTATTCACCGCCTTTATTGGTTTTCTTAAACCCTGTTTTTTCATCATCATCATCATCCTCTAAAACCCTATCACCACTTAATAACTTACAAAATTACATAATGGGTATTGGTCTAACTTTAGGACCCTCATGTCACCCTCATTTTCGCCTCGATTCTTCTCTCATTCGCCGTTTCGCAAATGTATCTTCATTTCATAGATATAACTTTTCATTTTCATTTTATGGTTTTCAATAAGTTATTTAGAATTGGTTGTTCTTGTGTTTGAAGGTTAGGATGAGCTGTTTTGCATCACTTGAAAGATTTGATGAGTCAGATGTTTTGTCATCATCAAATTCTGTGGGAGAAAGAAGAATGTGGAAGAAATTTAGCTCCAAGGAGCTAGGGATTACGAATTCCATGATTTCAAAGCCGACGCGGATTGTACTAAATGGACTTAAACGACAAGGTAGAGATTTGTATCTGATTTGAAGTTAGAAAGACTAGGATGTTACATGTATAAATAAATAACGAACTTACTTTGATATATTTTTCGGCATTGGGTGTGAGCTAGAATTAGGTTCCTCGTATAAGTTGTAAGTTGGTGGATACTAATAACCTTCTCGACACGGTTTAAAGGTTTAGCCTGTTAGTTCAGGCTGCAAATAACTTTATGCTGAAATGTTAAGTTGATTTAGAGACTATATGGTCAATCTACTACTATTCTGGGCTTGGGATGGCACAACTTGACGTTTGAAGCAATAATAAAGTTAACTAGTTGACATGTCAGAATATGACCATTAAAGCTGAAATCATAATATTTTAATGGATACGTAAGCATGTTGCTAACTTACCATCAGAAAGAAATCCTGAAGGAGTGCTTATGCAGTTGTGCCTATTTGCATTGCACGTTTTTCTTTTGTTCCGTCTGATTGTGCAATTAGACATGGCTGGCTCATCTAAATCTCAAAGAGATTATGTTCTCGCTTTTGTAGGATTTGATGTTTACCTTGTTGGTGGCTGTGTGCGTGATCTTATATTAAAACGCCCTCCAAAAGACTTTGATGTATTAACTACAGCAGAATTGAAAGAGGTCAGTTAGTGTCTTCTCATACGTATTCTGTCCATTGTTGATTTTTTTTACCGCATATGAGTATGTAATGTATACTGCGTATACTTAAGGAGCCCCCTCTTACTTTGCTATATTTCTAAAGATGTATGTTAACTATTGGAAACATTGTTTGTATTACTTCGCAGGTGAGAACAGCTTTTTCTCGTTGTGAGATTGTTGGGAGACGCTTTCCTATTTGCCATGTGCACGTTGGTGATGATATTGTAGAGGTTTGTATTTATTGGAATCTAGATATTGGTTACTGAGAGTACTCTATCCTTATCACATTCTTTTAAACTAGTTGTATGATAATTGAATTAGAGGTGCCAATATTGACGCGTCAGTCATGAATGGGTCGATTTGGGTTGTTTTTGGTTTCAAATGGGTCAGATAGTTTTTCTAAAATGTGAATGGGCGAAATGGGAACTAGTTGAAAGTCAGTCAAAGTGTATATAATGCAAACAGTCTTCTATTATTGTAATACTGTCTTTATATGTTTTATGCATTAATCGTCATATATATAATAAATTACAGTTCGACAAAAAAAGATTTGGGTCAACTTAACTCGCTAGTACTGAATGTGGCGCATTACCCAACTGGGAATTGGTTGAAAGTCGCTCAAAGTGTATATAAATGCAAACAATCTCGGAAATCATTGTATCCGAAAAGTTGGATTATTATTGTAATAATATTGCATCATGTATTAACCCATTACTAGCCACCCATTTCGCTGCTTTTATGAGGCCAAGCTTGTCTACGCTTGTAAAATTTAAATTTCATTGGTGAATAGGTTTCAAGTTTTAGCACTTCAGCAAGGCATCACTTGATGGAGTCTGGTATATCTTTGCAACGACATGATGACTGTGATGAGAAGGATCATAGTCGCTGGAGAAACTGTATGGAGCGAGATTTAACTATAAACGGGTTTCTGCTTTGGCCCTAGGAAAACCTAAAACTTCAATGGCTTTGTTTCCAATAATTATCTAGAATTGGTTCACCTCCCTGAATCTTTGTGTTCTTGCTTTTTCTGAACCTATCGTCATTCTCAAATAGGTGCTAATTTTTTGGCTCCCATTTTGCAGATTGATGTTCGATCCTTATGCACAAACAATTTACGACTATATAGGAGGGATGGAGGATATTAAAAAAGCTAAAGTAAGCATTTATCACTACAGAATAGTACTTTATTTAATGCTTCTGTTAATCAAATTTTGGTGTAGGTTCGAACCATTCATCCTGCCAGCGTTTCGTTCGTGGAGGATTGTGGTGAGTTCTTGATTTTATATTTATATATATTATTTTACGTATAAATAAATCTTGATTCTGCATCCTGAATCTTTCGTCTTGTTGCAGCTCGCATTCTACGTGCCATTAGAATTGCTGCTCGTTTGGAGTTTAGTTTCTCTAGAGAGACAGCTCATGCCATAAAACACCTTGCACAATCGGTTCTGCTGCTTGATAAGGTATTTTTAGTAGTATGTTTCTGATTTTTTTGTTTTGAATCTTAAAAAGAATGATTTGGATTTAATTAATGATTTAATTGGTGTCATATTTTCAAGGGGAGGCACCTTATGGAAATGAATTACATGTTAGCGTATGGTTCTGCAGAAGCTTCACTGAGATTATTATGGAGATTCGGTCTCTTAGAATTGCTCTTGCCAATTCAGGTAATTTTTCACTAACTTCAGTCAGTTTATGCATATCTTGATATGTTATTATATTTGCAGGCGGCATACTTTGTTTGTGATGGTTTAAGGAGACGAGACAAGAAGACTAATATGCTCTTGGTAAGCTTACTCATAAGTAACTTATCTAGCTATCAAAATTGATTTCTCTTCTATGTGTTGTATTACTGGAAACGTTAACAGAATAATTTGGTCTATAGATAACGGGAATCCTTATTCTTACTATCCTATTGTCTTAAATGGCAGACATTGTTTTCAAGCATGGATAAGCTCCTAGCACCAGATCGACCATGTCATAGTAGTTTATGGTATACTTTCGGCATCAGCATTTCTTACATATGAGTAATATGCGTACAAGTGATTAGTTACAATGATACGCATATGCATACACGTCTCCAGGGTGGCAATTTTAGCGCTGCATATGGCGTTTCTAGATAGACCAAGGGACCCTTTGGTGGTTGCCGCATTTAGCCTAGCAGTCCACAACGGAGGAGATATGGAGGAAGCTATTGGCATAGCAAAAAGAATTTCCACACCACACGCTACAATCTACGCCGAGTTATCTGATTCTCAGTACCTTGAACTGAAGGCACTGAAAAAGGAGGTATTGGAACTTGGAGTATCAGTAAGTAAGGCGCTGTCCAACCTGACTGATTCTTATTATGTCTCACAAGCAATGAGGAGTTACCCCAAAGCACCTAAATCTGATATGGTACGTGCTCAGCCAACTTGTTTTTGTTATGTAGTTTTGGATTGTGTCTCATCAGTGATATACTTCTGCAGGTTTTCATCCCTTTACTTTTGTATTTGAAGGCTGTTAAGATATTTGAATGTGTAAATCATGGTAAGGAAGCTAGATTTGTGGCAAAGCACGGTGGTGAGGTTGATTATAAGTCGCTAGCCATAGGAAATGTGCAGGAAGTGAGGCATGTGTTTGCTAGGATCGTCTTTGATACCATATATCCTTTAGACTTTGATCAAAATTAGTTGTAGTGTACTCTATTTATCGAACATTAATGAAAGCTGCAGATGAGAAATCAATAGAAAATAGTATAGAAGACTGAGATTTATTGTCACTGTTATTTTGTGTATGCAGTCTGCGGGGAGTTGTACTGTTTATAGGATTGATGTATATTCCGATACCCAAAAAGCTTGCCTTCGTCTGGATATTTAATTTCAGTTTGGATGGATAATTGATTATGTGAACATGTAAATCAACGTAGGCAGTGAACATGAGTTGGCCTCTCAGTAAGTTATATACTGCTAGCCCTTGTGTTCGTGGATATTTATGACATGTTTTTGGGATATCATTACATGCGTTCGAAGTCTTTTTCATGTTCTAGGAGGCTTCTTTTGTCTAATGATTTGATGACCCAATATCATATTTATAGTGACTAATGATATGATCATGGTCTAATCAAGTGGAACTCTTTTTTCTTACATATACTAATCTATATAAACAGCCTTTTGTGGATCAACCCTTACATTGCTAAGTTCCACTGCGGGGACTCCAATGATTTCGCTAATGGTCTCAAACACGAGTCACTCGATCAAGTAGACATGGTTTGAGTCGCAAGTTGTGAAATCATTATCCAGTTGACTATGTAACTTATATACATAATTAGATTGGTTATAATTCAGATCTATGCACTTAAACTCGCATGCCCAACCCTTCACAAGAACTACGGCTCATGCTCATCGTAACACTTGCACAAGAACACGTTCCATTCATGCTATCATTTCTTTTGTAGCTTAATGCCTTCTGTTTCTTTATAATGTAATGTCTAAATCATTTACGACTCTTTATGACCTAGATTGTTCTCAATGTGTCGGACTCCATAAGTATCATCATGTAGAGCCATCGGGCAAACAGTAAATATTTAGGTACCCCAATGTATTGATCCTCCAAATGGGTTGATCGATTGGACCATTAATTGACCCATTGATCAACTTGTTTGATCAGTTGTCATGTAAATGGATCACAACATGACCCATTGAAAGACCCTATTCAGAGTAGCAAGTAATTAAGTAACACAAGCAACACAGTGACATTACTAAGAAAACTAAATCAATGGAAGCAGGAAGAAAACCTCGTCAAAATTCCTTAATGAAAAATCTGCTGCCCACGATTAGTGGACGGCCTCTTGGAAAAATGCAGTGCACCTCACTAAATGATTGGCCAAGATGAAGGGAGATGCACCCTGTACAAACTGGTTCAAGTTACAGAAGCTCACCAACTTTGGTAATGAAAATCCCCCCGAATGGAAAAACACAATCTCTATGCTAACCCAGTAAAGCCATCGGGTAATCCTAATCTATGTACTCATCAAAAACCAGTCTTTTTTGTGTCCACAAGAATTAGAAGTCACTTAGTTTTGTCAGAATGCTGCCGGTTTCGTTTTGCAGGTAGACGAGGACCACCACCAGTAGTAGGCCTACAAAGAAAATAAATGTTATACAACATCTTCAGACATAAAATGAATATAGTATTTTTGAGATATATCAAGGGAGAAGAAATTTACAGCCCAACAAAAACTTTAAAAGCATCATAGATGCCCCACTGTGCTCCTGTAAGGGTACCGATCATTAAAATACGAATAGGAAGACCGCGAGTGAAGAGTCCCAACAAACCAAACTTCTTGATAGCCTGCATGAGCATTTTACAGATCATTTAAATGTATATTTTAGCTAATACACCAAGAGATGCATATGTGTCTGCAATGTTGCTTAAAGTTAAAACTGCCCCATGTTCGATGTGAATTTTAGCTTAGGAATGAACAGATAAAAAGGGTATGAACATGACTCACACAGCTGATAGTTGCCCCTTGCGAATTGTTGAGGAAAGAAACCAAATTATCAGCTGGGTGAGAAACGACAGCACACAGTACACCAGCAACATATCCACCAACAAAGCTCACTCCAAGCTGCACTTTTTTGCTACATTTATCCTTCGGTATTGGAATGGCGTATTTGTACAGCATCTCCACAATCGTCTCAAAACTTGCAAATTTCATCATTGTATCTGAAAATATATACATTTGCCACCGTTATTATAGGCAGTGTGCATAACCATAGAAAAAGAACATGGTCATCTCTACATGATACATCATACATGACCTGTGAGGCAGCCTAAATAATCAAGTGCAAAGATGAATGAACCCTATAACCGATACACTTACACGGAATCTGTCGCCCCCATAGAGGTCCCAGCCCCTTGTACAGCCTGCAGGAGAATACAAAAACATTACAAAACTCATACTCAGTAGACATATAATCGATCTAAATTTAGTTAGACACTAAGTCCTACCCAGCGGTGCCTTCAGCATTAATAAACTTTTGGAATCCATCTGATATACCAGTGGCAAATCCTGGATTTGTTTGTATACGAACCTTAACTGCTTCGAAAGGGCAGAGTGCGATACCAGCAATAAGTTCAGCCGATGCAGAACCGGCAAGATAGATCAATGTCTTGTATTTGGCTGCATTCTCTTCACCAGCAATGTCAGAGTAGGCCTTTTTGAAGAACTCGTAAAACCCAAACTTGCAAGCACCCTGTGCACTGTACCCTAACAAGGTTGGCACCCATCCTGTAAAAAAACCTTTAAATCCCTGTTCCTTCAGTAATGTGCCAAACCCACAAGAAATGGTCTTGTATTTTGCAGGGTTAATCTGAAGATTTCGAAATAAATGAAATATTTGTTAAGCCGTGCAACAAGGACAACACGTATCCAGATTTAAACTAAAACGGCTATACACTTTGAAATTATGGAGTCTCTATGTATAACTATTCGACGTTTTACAGTAATTTTGATATACACAAATGCAACAATATACTTTGCACAATACAATTTCAGAATAAATGAAGCTAACTTCGTATACGATGAATGAGGAGCAACAAATGAGAGGTCTGTAAAATAGAACATAATAGACAACTCTATTCCTTTTATCCACTTCAGTCCTGTATGTTCATCTCTAAATATCTAAATTAAAGGATCTGCAACATATGATGACCATTACCGAAAAGAGGAGTTTACCACTGACCACATATTTCATTCACTCTATCCTTAATTATTGCGTACAGGACAAGCAAGTTATTGATGGCTCTTTATTCCATGGTACAAACTATATAACCTAGTAATACAAGACAGGGAACTCAACAATAAAAAAAGGCCACAATGCACTTTAATCCTTTCTTTTATCGCCGTAATACAAGTTTAGCCACCTATAAGATACTATTTGTACTTTTCACCTATTTGATTATTGATTAGTTTTCAACTAAACTAAACCTTCGAATTTACCAACAATTTTATTTAAATACTCTAAGTTCCTTTAGCTTTTTTGAAACGCCATTAAATTATTCCCTAGTAATAGTCACCATACACTTTAACTAATACTCTAATCCTTTAATTAGAATATCAACTATAACACGCCGTCAACTTGTCAAACCACAATACATAAATCTACATTTAACCTCAAGATCACAATTTCCAAATATCAGCATTATAACTCTAATCATAATCCTAGTGATATATAACATTCAAATTAAACACAGAAACATTATCATATTGCATTTGATAAATACACGCCAGGAAACTCAACAAAAAACAAAGGCCATAATGCACTCTAGTCCTTTCTTTTATCGCCGTAATATGACTTTATATAGTATTATTTGTACTTTCCTCCTTTTTGTTTAATAATTAGTTATCAACTAAACTAATCCTTTGAAGTTACCAACAATTTTATTTAAATACTCTAAGTTCCTTTTAGCTTTTTCGAAACGCCATTAGATTATTCCCTAGTACTAGTCACCATACACTTTAACTAATACCCTAATCTTCTAATTAGAATATCTACTATAACATACCATCAACTTATCAACACACAACACGTAAGGGGCTTTGCTTAAGCTTATTTCTCGCGCTTATGTGGTTTCAACTTATGTTTCATAAGCCCATTTTTTACGGTTTATTTTGAAACTCATGAAATTATATAATAAGTACCAAATAAACCGGAAAACAATTGGCTTATGAAACATAAGCCGAAACCAGATAAACTCGTGAACCCCAAAAGAAGCGTAAACAAACGCCCCACACAATATAAAACCACATTTCATCTGAACATCACACATATAATTTATCTACACAAATCTAATGATTATCCTAACGGAAACACAATAACTTCAAAAAAAAAAAAAATCAAAACTCTAGGTATATAACAACATAGAATTTAAACACATTATAAATCCCCTTAACAGCAAAATAAGCTCAAAAATCAACCTGCATATTGCATTTGACAATATCAAGAGGCGTAACAGCCATATGAGTAAATCCACAGCTAAATATACCGCCTACACTACACGCTAAGTAATACGCCGCCGAATACACCTCCAGCTCACCTACCACCGCCGGCGCCGGTGAAGACAAACTCCGGCGAGTGGCAACCAAATGCTCGAATTGAATCAAGTGTTTCGATGATGAAGAAGATGAGTATAAGTACATCGGGATCACCGATTGCTGTAAATTATTATTACTACTATCCATTTAAGTAACTGTAACGGTTAACGGTTAACGGTTAAGTTGGTTAGAGTAACTGAATTTGGTGCTTAATGTTTAAGCTAACACACACACTTTGTGTGTGTGTGTGTGGAAATTAGAAGGTTTTGGAAACGTAATTTCCCTCCTAATGGTATATTATTGGGCGGTTGAAGTTGAGGAGGTTAAATAGTGGAGTAGAAATTAATGCAGTGTTGGTGTTTTTTTGACGAGGATTGCTAGACTCACTCCTTTTTTACAAACAAACATCCACACCCATATGTGTCATGTGATTATGGAGGGTAAAAATTAAAAAAGAGAAATTTTCATTCAACATGATTGGTCAATCTTACATGCCACATGTAGGTGTGGATGTTTGTTTGTAAAAAAGGAGTGAGTCTAGCATTTCTCTTTTTTGACATGATTTGTAAATGTCAATTTGTGGTGGCACTAAAACATCCCCTTGTTGACATTCAACAATATTTGTTTTCTTTTGGGAAATAAGTAAAATTACTGTTGTGTTTTATTGACTATTATTGTATTTCTTTACTCATCAAACACTCGTAGTGCTGAGCATAGTAGACTGCGTATTAGATCAGATCAAGAAATCAGACTGAACCTGACCGATTGGACTTGATTGAATATATTTTGGTCAGGTCTTTGGTTCGTCCTTTTCGTCATATTCGGTCTGGTTCGATCTTACGTAAAACCGATCGTTATGCTTTGTTGGACCGAACCGAACTGAGCCGACCCCCGGACATGAACCGAACATTTTGGTCCGGTCCTCGGTCTTGTATTTTGGACCAGATCGGTTTTCGGTCCAGTTCGGTCTTTGTCGATCCGATCTGATTTTCAAAATGTGATTAGCCATACTTATGCATAATAAGAGGAAGGGGTGTAGTCATCATGCCACTTTAGCAATTTTCTTTGTCATAATTTTTTTTCTTTTATCATTCACACAATTAAATTTTTTATCTCTAATCACTTAAGTCAAAATCTTACTTTTAAACTCACAATATTCGATTAAAACACAAATTCAGCATAAAAATCAATTAAAAACACTCCTTTTAGCCCAACCTATTACCATCACTTGCGTTTTGACGCAGGGAGGGCAGTATAGTGGCTTGGCAAAAGCTAGCCAGCTATGAATAACGTGAGTGAGATGTTACTAAAGGTAAGATTTTAATAGATGTAACCGGAATAAAAGCACAATATGCCATAACATGTAAAAAAACTTTGTCACTTTATGTCATATTAATTTTAACACCAACATCAGTCGCCCCATCCAAAATCATCCTCTTTTATAACACGACAAGCAGTCCAATTTTAAAAAAAATAACCATGGTTGGTGTGTGTTATGCCTGTAACGTCGTGCTTGGCGTTGAGCTTGACTGGTGTCACGGTGCTGTCGTAACACGTGTCAAATCAGCATGGCGCCAACTCTATGTTACGACACTCGGTGATATAAGGATTTTCTATTTGTAGCATTAACATGCATGTTTAAAGGTTAAAAACATGCAATAAGAGTGGTACATTTAACATTGTACAATATACTAATTTGCGTGACGCTACACGACAATTTAGGGCGGGTTTGGGCCTTTTTTCAACTGGGCTGTTGGTTCTTCAGTTTCTGGACCATCATTTTAAATTCTTTTTTTATGTATACGTATATTTCTAGATAGTTCTTTGCCTCTTCTGTGCTTCTGATAATTTCTTCCCACCGCCTTTGCAATACTCCTCCATTTTGAAAGAACTCCAGATCATTGAACCATCCCATTTTGTTTATCCATAAAACACTTTCAGAGAAATCTAAAGATCACTAAACGAATGCAGTCTACTCTAACTAATCGAATGGCAATCTGAGGTGGTAAGGACTTTTGTTTTTATACACAACAATTTAGGGTTTTTTCTTTAATTGAATCGATGCAAGTTTGTGGGTAAGAAATTGATTATCTTTGTGGTTTTAATTGTTTGCAGCTTGCCATGGAAGATTCCAATTCGTTGAAAAAGTTAGGGTTTTGATTTGTGTATGAAAAATTATTATGAGTGCTGGAATTGTTTGTTCTTGTTATCCCAAAAGCTTAATCCATTTCACAACAATAAGCTATACCAATAAGCAAAATAGTAGAAAGATAGAAAGAAAAGTTGGAAGATTTATTAGAGAGAAACTAGAGATGGAAGATTACACACACATACAAATTATGCAAATGGTAACCAACACCCTCTCCATGTGTGGAGAGGGTTCTATTTATACCCTTGAGCCATGAGTGGCATATGGGCTTTCTAACTTGGGCCGGGCTTGGCTTTTCTTGGGCTTTGAGCCCGCAACACGGACAATATTAGATTACAAACCAAGCCCGTTGAACCCGACTAGCCTATTACAATACAAGACCAATTACGACTAATAAGACCGATAACATTCTTGTTCGACTTATATAAAATTAAGGCTAACAATGAGTAGTATAATTCTTCTCATGAATCTTTAATTGTCGTGATGCGTAAGCAATCACCTTCTCGTTTTGCATCAACACCGCACCCAATCCTTTATGTGAAGCATCACAATAAACAATGAAGTTCTCAGCTCCTTGAGGGAGAGCTAATATGGATGCGCTACATAACTTATTCTTCAATGTCTGAAAAGTTGCTTCCTGCTTGTCACCCCATTCAAAGGCAAATTTCTTCTGAGTGAGTTTGGTCATCGGCTTAGCGATTTTTAAAAACTCTTCACTGAATCTTCGGTAGTATCTAGCAAGACCTAAAAATTGATGAATCTCCGTTGGTGTTTTAGGAGACACCCAATCTTTAATAGATTTGATCTTGGCAGGATCCACATGAATGCCTTGACAGTCAATCACGTGACCAAGAAATTATACCTTAGGTATCCAAAATTCACATTTTGAAAACTTAGCATATAACTCCTCCTTCTTAAGCAGTTCTAGATTTGCCTTAAGATGTTCTTCATGTTCCTTTCTTATCCATTAATAAATAAGTATACTTCGTAAAGACAATTACAAACTTAAATCCATTATGTTTGCACACTCGGTTCATGAGGTCCATGAATACTGCAGGTGCATTTGTCAAACCAAATGGCATCACTTGGAACTTGTATGTCCATATCGAGTTTTGAATGCCGTCTTTAGAATATCTTCTTCTCGAACTCGAATCTGGTGATAACCCAACCTCAGGTCAATCTTTGAGTAGACACTCGACCCTTGAAGTTGATCGAACAAATCATCAATTCTTGGGAGTGGATAACGGTTCTTTACCTTTAGTTTGTTTAATTCTCGGTAATCAATGCACATCCGGAATGATCCATCCTTCTTCTTGACAAACAAGACCGGAGCTCCCCAAGGTGAGGAACTGGGTCTTATAAAGCCCTTGTCGGATAGTTCTTGCAGTTGCTCCGACAACTCTTTCATTTCAGAAGGAGCTAATCGATAAGGTGCACCAGGCATCAAATCGATTTGAAATTCCACTTGTCGAGTCGGTGGGAGACCCGACAAATCTTCGGGGAATACTTCGGGAAAATCTCGAACGATTGGTACGTCCTCAAGTCGCTTCTCCTTCGACTTGTCTTCAGTTTCCTTCGTAGTAACATGTGCCAAAAAGACATGATGTCCTTTTAACAAATATTTTTGTGTTTTGGTGCAAGAAATGATGTTCAAACGAGTACCGTTTCCCTGGTTGCTCCCGTCACCATGAATTAGTAAGGTTTCTCTTCCCCAGGGGATACGAACGATCTTCTCGGCACAATCGATGACAACGTGGTACTTTGAAAACCAATCCATACCGATTATGACGTCGAAGCTACCAAGCTCTACGGGCATTAAGTTAATGTTGAAGGGATGATTTAAGAGGTTTAATGTACAACCCCGAATGATTGTGTTTATCCCAATTATTTTCCCGTCGGCTAGTTCAACATCATAATAATGGTCTAGTGTAGTGGGTGTGATATCAATTAGGGAGCTAAATGTAGTGGATACAAAATTCCTATCGGCACCAGTATCAAATAAGATAGAAGCATAGCGGTTGTTTAGAAGGAACGTACCCGTAATGATGTTGGAGTCTGGGTTTTTTTCCGCATTGCCCACCACATACACTTTGGCTGGAGCACTGCCTGTCACACCCCGCCAAGGCGGAAACGCAAGGCGTAAACAAGAATGGATATCATAACAACACAATGGAGTCTATACAGAGAATTCTATATGAAATAAATAAGTAAAGCATAGACACAACAATACCCATAAAACTAACCAAAATCCAAAAGGCGTCTTTATTGATGAAAGGAAAGTTCTCGCCTAATAGAAAGACAGGCTACAATATCTAAATCCAAACAATGCAAAATTCAAGACAATTAAAGCAATAAAAACTCCATGACAGCCTACGGTCTCTTTCTTGCCACTTCTCTCTTTTCTTATTTCCATGATGCACACCTGAAAGATGATGCTTAACGTCCACATAATTTGGTGAAAGTCATAGGTTTATAGACAGCTATAACTCCGCTTTGAAATTAATGTGATAAGTAAAACATAGCATTAGCAGGAACATATAACAATCTATCTGACAGATAACGATGAATCCACATAATCCACATTGAGACGTTCACTCTCAATGGTCACAAACATAGAAACAAAACGTACAACAATGAGACGATCACGCTCACTATCAACAATTCATAGCAATGAGACGGTCACGCTCACTACTATCAAACTACAGCGATGAGACGGTCACGCTCACTACTAACAATTCACCAATGCCTTGGAGACGATCACGCTCAAGCCATAAACAAACAATGGAACGAAACGTGTACATGCTCCACAAGACCATAGCAGTAGCACATAACATACAATAGTCACGTATAGCTCATGCCTCATTTAAAATACATTATCACAGTAACTAAAACATTTAAACTCATAGAATCATTTTCACCCCAAGAAAACATAAGAAAAAGGGGCTATAAAACTCACCTTCGCTTAGCTTTCCAAAAGATTTCACAAACAACTAGCACAAATCTAAACAACAAAATAACTCGTGTTACACGCTACTAAGCCAAAAGCTTTCATGCACATGTAAAACATTCATATGATGGTTGTTAAGGTGTTTTGTTACCCTCTTGGGTCACCGACACCATGCCGATATTAACCCAATTCGTTTCACATTATGTTCAAAGGCCTTTAACAATTTACTCGAAAGTGCAGAATTTTGACCTCACTTTACCATTTTCTAAAATCACAGCTTAAATACCATGAGTCAACTAACTCCATGATTTTTCTACTAATTTATTTCCCTTCTTAAGTGCCTCAAATAAAATCAAACTTTTAACTACTCAGTTTCGGATCTAATCGCACACTAAAAGGTGTTGACCTAAAAACCATACTTAGACTCCAAATCAGAAGCTCTCCTTTGGGGGATTTCTAATAGACACATAGAACTAAACTCCTGTAGAAGGGATAAGATAAATTCGAATTTTAAGTGGGGGTTTTATACCTTGTAATCTGACCTAAATCTGACCCGTATTTACTACTTTGACAACTTTTCTTGCAACCAACGTTTGAATGACTTACCGACCTTAAAAATCTTCAAGGCCGGATGTTCTGGAAACTAGACTCTCTGAGCTACATCATAGACACCGGAAACTTGACAAAACCTATTACCATCATTGAGATATCAGCCAAACAACACATCCCTAAATTCTGCCCCAATCTAAATCAAGTTCTAACGCGATCTAAACCCTAACGATTACACCAAACTCGCAATTTAATTGAGTACTAGAACCCCTAATTAGATTTATAAACTTTAATTTTAAAGAATATTATGAAACCCTAGATCAACCATAACTTTTGTTACATGAATTAAATCAATAATTAAACTAATTAAGAAAACTAAACATACCTTAAAGCTTGTTTTCTTCACAAAAGCAAAACCCTAATTTTTTTTTCCTTCTCTTATCTTTTGGTCGACCGATTCTCACAATGGGGAGGGTTTGGGATTTTATTTTTTGTATTTATAGGCTTTACAATGAGGTTTTAAAGAAATCCAAGATACTTTCCTCTAACTAGATTAGGACCTCAATCTCTTTTATTTCTTAAAATTCGCTTTTTTACTATTATGTATAAAAAAATTATTAATTTATTTATTTATTATTACATTAATTTATTTTGCTTTACCTTAAGTTTTTATAAAAACCTAGCTTATTGAGTATATTTTGCGTAAACGCACTTTACTAAACCTTTAAAATTAATTAACTTTTCTTTTGTTTATTAATCCTAACTTTCTTAAATAGAATTTCATTTTCTCTCATAATCCTAAACTACTAAAACCTAATCTTATCTGAAATCACTAACACAAAATTACATATACGTAATAATTACTTACACAATTAACACAAAACCGCTTAAGTCACCAAAATCATTTCCTTGTCACAAAAAGTGAACGAAATGAACTCCACAAAATCCAACACAAATCCAATCCCAAATGAGATGATCCCGCTCAATGGATGATTATCCCAATCTAATATCCCACATAAAACAACATATAACACGGATAACACAAATAACACATAAACCATACATTGAATCAGATTCACAAGTCAAACACTAAGGTTTGACTAACTTGCTCAATCAATGGTTGTCACTGTATCCCTCCTTTAGGAAATCTTGTCCAAGATTTAACCAAAGGTTCAACTCTATCGTTACCAAACAATTAATCGAGGATACTTATCTTTCAAGTAGTCCTCCCATACCCATGTTAACTCAAAGTTACACTTTGAATTCCAACTAACTTTCACAAGATACCTTACCGCTAACAACTTTTCCTGCCCACAAAAGGGTACGCATAGCAGCATAACCGCTCCAAACGAAAAGAAACATCCAACTACCTGAACCTCGCCCGTCATCGAGGAAACTCGTCAAAAACCTTAAGTTGCGTAACAACGTCATTTACAACCCGGTCTCGTAACTTATCAAACAAGAACTGTCTTGAAACCAATTTATTACAAAGCCCAACGTTTTTAAAGAATCGGCTCAACTTCGAGTTTATTCATAAAATAACTTTAACCAAAATCACACAAACACATCTAAGGGCATACTAAGGTCTACAAGAAACCTTACGTACCCAACTTCAACTACAACTCCTAATGACCCCTTGCTCAACGAAAAAGTGTGGATATTCAGTTTACCTGAAGTCCTAAAGACCTCGCTTTGAGCCTAAATGGACCTTAACTACCACCATTCTGCTACATTTTAACCTCTTAACTTCACGGTCACTATTCTTAACAGGTTCCTCAACAAAACGAAGAGTTTTATCAACCTTGATCTCATCCAATGGCACATGCAGACTAGCATCCGCCAGACATTGTTTTTAGGTTTGATACATGAAATATGTCATATACTTCACTCAATTCCTCAGACAATCTCAACCGATAAGCTATAGGACCGACTCTTTCAAGAATCTCATATGGCCTCTACATACTCGGTGCTATCTTACTCTTTTTCCCAAAAGGAATTACTCCTTTCCAAGGCGGACACTTTTAAACATAACCCGATCGCCTACTCAAACTCTCTAAACGGTTTGCGTCTATTATCAGCATAGCTCTTTTGACGGTCTCTTGTCGGTTTGAGCTTCTCTTTTATCAACACCACTTTATTAGTCGTCTATTGAACCAACTCAGGTCCAATCAAACTACTTTCCCCAATCTCAGTTCATAAAACAGGCGACCTACACTTCCTTCCATACAATGCTTCAAACGGAGCACACCGAATACTTAATTGATAACTACCACCAAAATCGATAACACATGCCCTCATTATGATTCTTCCTATAAGTCTGACTCTTACGTTCACTTATCCATCGCTTGACAAATGTAAGCAGTATCAATCCAACCGCGTCTCAAACACTTTCTGTAGCGTCTGCCAAAACCACGAGGTAAATCATCCATCTCAATCTGAGTTGATCATCACCAGAATTCCATTCCTTGCTATTATCTCATCAATATAAATCTTTGCCAACTTCACATCTTGAAATCTTCTTGTATAGCTAGAAAATGAGCTAACTTGGTCAGTCTATCGACCATCACCCAAATCACAGCATACTCACTACTTTGACCTTGGAATATTTCTGATAAAATCCATGGTGATTTTATCTCATTTTTACTCAAGTATCTCAGGCTATTGCAGTAAGCCAAAAGTCTTCGACATCACAGCTTTACCTCTGAAACAAATCAACAATGCTAACATAGGTAACTATTATATTTTTACACGTGGCTTTCCAATACATGTCTCCAAGGTAAAGTTATAGTATGTCTTATCCGCCTCCAGAATGTACCAAGTCTTGATTGCATGAGCCTCAATCCATTACTACCGTTCTCATCTTTCCAATACCATACAGACTATATACGATCCATACAGTACATTCTCTCGTCCTCCTTCTTTTTCCATATGTCAATCTACCCATGAAGCTTTCTGCGCGTACGTTCTCTTGCTTTTTTTATGCCTCACTTTGGGGCTTACATATATCATTTCCTCTTACTCCATATATGAATGGCTTAGCCATCGGCCTCGAACACGTTTAGGTTTCACTCGTTCGTCCATTCTTAACGCCTCAATCACCCACTTTGCCTTCAGGGATGGTAGCAGAATATGCATACTTCATACTCTACTCTCAATTTATCATAAAGTACAACCATTTATCTGCCCTCATCTTTTCTCATTTGTTGGTCAGGTCCGCCGAGTGCGTTCTCTACCTTGGCGTCTCACTTTGGGTAGCCAATTATCTTGTCTTAAACACTTGACTGGATATTCATGGGACATTGCTCTTCTCGTATTTAGTTTCCTCGCCCTTTATACTCAAACGCATCAAACACTACATGCGATTATATCGAAGCGTCACCACAAATCGTTCTTCAAAGTCTTGAATGCATCTTCTCGTTCTGCGCCCATTCATACTTTTGAGTTCCTCTAGTTAGGGAAGTATAGGGTTAAACAATCTTAGAAATGTTTAGATGAAGCGTAGGTAGGTAAACCTGCCAATCCTTAAGAATAATCATATCTCAGATTGGTGTCGTAGGGTACTTCCTAATTCTTCATGCTTTCTCATCTAGCTAAACTAGCATACACTTCTCCTTCCTGGTAATTTCCAACTCTAACTTCAACTGAAACTCCATGCTCCTTTTTAACAAACAATCACTGGTGCTCCTCACGGAATTGACTATGTCGTATGAAAACCTTGTCTTTACAATCTTGAAGTTGTTCAGCAATTCTTGCATTTCCAAAGGTGCTAGACGATATGGAGACTTCGCGACTGGCGTCGCTCCAGGAACTAAGTCTACGCGGAACTCAACTTGTCATTGTGGTGGTCATTGACAAGTCTTCTGAAAACACATCAATAAATCTCGTACGATGGAAATATCACTCAATTTTGGTTCATCTACCTTTGTGTTCATTAGGGTTTTCACGACTCCATGAGTACGGTTCACATGAACCTGAAAGTGTCTCATAACCTTCCACGGTATCCTAACCACCTTATCATGACATACTATCACAAACTTCCTTTTGGACAACCAGTCCATTCCCACAATGACATCAAAGCTTCCACGACTCAACGGTATCAACAAACTCCAAGGGTTACGGACAATCGAATAGGATAACAAACGAATATCGTTGCTTAAAGGCTAGAATGAATATAGGAGATTCCACTATGCAAATGACGAGGATCAAATTACATAAGAATCCTGTGAAGAAAGGATAACGTATAGGCACCGTGTGAATCGCAACGAAAGAAATCAACAGACGTACCACGACAAATGAACACATAAAAAAATATATCAATACGAAAGACGGAAATTCTTATACCAATTATCAACATTAATCGTGATAAGACCAAAATTAAATAATGTTTTTATAAAAATCAATTTAAATTAAGAAAGTCACTTTAAGTATAAAAAAATCATTTTAAATAATAAATAAAATTGTCTTAAATTTAATCTTTATAAAATTCATTTTGGTTGTCATAAAAAAAATCTAGAGATGGTTATCTAATGGTGTATCGTACCTTACCACTATTAATCACTTTAAACCAGCTTTTTATAATAAAATAAAATTTATTAAACCACTTAAAAATTTTCATATCCTATTTGTATTGACCATTTAAACATATTTTTTTTACATAAGATCATTTTACACACAGTTTTTCTTCAAACACTAACATAATACTTCCAAAGAGTTTTTTATAGACTTCAATTATGAAATATGTTACTCAAAAAAAATGAACACATAATACCAAAGAGATTGTGAAACACCGTACAGACGCAAACACAATTCTATTGTTTGAAAACGAAAGAAATACCAGGAACCATATACTCTAAAATAAAAATCAAACGAACTCGTACAAGAAAAACTCTTGCAAAGATGTAACGACACCAAAAGAAAACGTTAAGGTCTTATCCAAACTAACAATCAAACATGAGCAAAAACCTAAAAGCATCGATACTAAACGTCGCCAACGGGTACGAAAACAAAAGGATATACAAAGAGGGTTGTAATGATCCACACTAAATGTTAGGAAACAATTAGTGCTTAAAAAGAAAAACCTTTGAGACTCATACCAGTAATCAATGCAATGAAAGGAACTAAACGAAATGCGGCTATATCGAAAAAAGCATATTCCGAACAACCAATATACATAAGACATCGGAACTAGGAAAATCAGGTATTACTTATCTAACAAAGTACAAAAAAAGATGAAGGGGATTCTAAGCTTAGGCTTAGGAAATTCCGAACAAACATCCACGCAACGAGCAACCTTATAAAAAGCAATACTAGGTATCCGGCCCCAAATTACTAGATTAGGAAAGGAAACTTACTATCTCTTCAACTAACTTAACATACCCTCTAAATAGGGTAAAAGAACAATTCTCTACCCATACCACCATCCTTATCATGAATACACATATCAAATAAAAGAAAATATTACACTACCATCTTACAACCTCATTCAAAAATAAATGCAATCATGGTCACAAGTTACGTGTGTGATGCCTTTAATAATATGTTGGCCACCATAATTCATAAGTGGCCTCTTTCACTAGTGTACTTACTTCCTAGATTACCCATATAATCATAATTCACATATAAGCACATATACCACATTGCACATCTTAAACCACTCAAACTTAACACATAAAGGATGCTCATCAAATAACTACTTACTTATATCAATTGAAATCGAAAAGAATAAACGGAACGAAAGTCTCGCAACGCTTACAAAAATACGAAATATCAAAAAAAATAATTCAATTAACAAGATGTTGAGTAAAGGACTGGATATAACTTATGATGGGCTCGCTTGGATTTAACTTTGCCTCCATAAGAATCACCGACTCCGCAGGTCTGCCCTATTACGCGCATTGACAAATGATCAACTTATCCTAGCTCTTTGGTTCATAAGAGGTCCTTTATGGATCCTTATAACGTATTCCAGTTGGGAAAATGGTTCACCTAAGAGATTCTTACGGGTGGGGGGAAAAAATAGCTAAAAATACTAAGAAAGTAATACATATCATATAAGATAATGGTAGGAAAAATAACTAAAATGGCAATTAGCAATATACAAGATTATAAGCTATTGCAACAAAATAGAGGGGGAGGCATAGCAGTTAAGCTTTAAACACTTAAGCCCTAATGATCTACATGAAGGTCCCCTAGGTTATGTCTAGGCTCAACCACCTACTTTCTCTATAACCAAAGGCTTTGATTACCAATACTGTACACCCCGCTAAGGCGGAAACGCGACGGCGGTAAAACTAGGAATGCGTTATCATCAATACACAATGGCGTATATACAGAGAATTCTATATGAAATAAATAAGTAAAGCATAGACACAAAGTGTCATAACAATACCCATAAAACTAACCAAAATCCAAAAGGCGTATTTATTGATGAAACAAAAGTTCTCGCCAATAGAAAGACATGCAACAAATATCCAAATCAAACACGCCAAAATTCAAGACAATTAAAGGCAATAACACTCCATGTCATTCCTACGGTCTCTTTCTAGCCACAATAATAAAATATACCAAACACAAAAATAAAATTTTCTCTCTTATCGTATTCCCATGATGCTTACCTTAAAATGAAGCTTAATCGTTAACATAATGTTGGTGAGAGTCATAGGTTTAAGACACGCCAATAAACTCGCTTTGAAATTACTATGATAAGTAAAACATAGCATAGCAGGACATACAAACAATCTATCATACAAGCTAACATGCAACCACATCAATCCACATTGAGACGTTCACGCTCAATGGTCACAAACATAGAAACAAAAAGTTACATCAATGAGACGATCACGCTCACTATCAACAATCCCAACAATGAGACGGTCACGCTCAAACATTCCACAAATGCCTTGAGCGTCACGCTCAAGCACAACAAACAAAGGAACGGAACGTGTCCCACGATCCATATCACAATAGCAAGTAGCACATAACATACAATAGTCACGTATAGTCCATGCCTCATTTAAAACACATTATCATAGTAACTAAAACATTTAAACTCATAGCATCATTTTCACCCATGAAAACATAAGGAAAAAGGGGCTATGAAACTCACCTTCGCTTGCTTTCCCAAACGGATTTCAACAAAAGCTTCACGAACAACTAGCACAAATCGAAAAACAAAAGAAATTGTGTACACGCTACAAGCAAAATCTTAATGCACATGTAACAATCATATGATGGATGTCTAAGGTGTTTAGTTACCCTCATGGGTTACCCCGACACCATGCCCGACATTAACCAATTCGTTTACACATTATTTCAAAGACTTACAATTTACCCGAAAATGCAGAATTTTGACCTCATTTACCATTTTCTAAATCATACCTATTGAGCTTCATAAATTCTACTAAAAATCACAGGTTAAATACCATGAGTCTAGTAACTCCGTGATTTTTCCACTAATTTATTTCTCTTCTTAAGTGCCTCAAATAAAATCAAACTTTTTAACTACTCAGTTTCATATTCTGATGCACACTAAAATGTTTAGTACCTAAAAACCATAACTTTGACCCAATTTCAGAAGCTCTCCTTTGGGGTATTTCTAATAGACACATAGAACTAAACTCTTGTAGAAGGGCTAAGCTAAATTCGAATTTTAAGTGGGGGTTTTATACCTCGTAATCTGACCTAAATCTGACCCGTATTTACTGCTTTGACCACTTTTCTTGCAACCAAAGTTTGGACGACTTCCCGACCTTAAAAACCTTTGAGGCCGGATGTTCTGGAAACTATACTCTCTGAGCTACATCATAGACACCGGAAACTTGACAAAATATATTACCATCATTGAGATATCAGCCAAACAACACATCCCTAAATTCTGCCACAATCTAAATCAAGTTCTAACGTGATCTAAACCCTAACGATTACACCAACTCGCATCTAGTTGATTACTAAGAACCCTAAGTAGTTAAAACTTTATATAAAGAATATTTTTTGAAACCCTAGATCCACCATAACTCTTGTTACATGAATTAAATCAATAATTAAACTAATTAAGAAAACTAAACATACCTTAAAGCTTGTTTTCTTCACAAAAGCAAAACCCTAATTTTGTTCTCCTTCTCTTCTCTTTTAGTCGATTGATTCTCACAATGGGGAGGGTTTGAGATTTTATTTTTTGTATTTAAAGGCTTTACAATGAGGTTTAAGATAATCCCAAGATACTTTCCTAACTAGATTAGGACTCAAATCCCTTTTATTTTCTAAAATTCATTTTTTACTATTCATGTATAAAAAAATATTTTATTTATTTATTTATTAATTACTTATTTATTTGCTTTACCTTAAGTTTTTATAAAAACCTAAACTTATTTGAGTATACCTTTCTACGTAAACGCACTTTACTAAACCTTTAAAAATAATTAACTTTTCATTTTTATTAATCCTAACTTTCTGAATTTATTTCTCTCATATCCTAACTACTAAAACCTAATCTTATCTTAAATCACTAACACAAAATTACATATACGTAATAATTACTTACACAATTAACACGAAACCGCTTAAATCACCAAAATCATTTCCTTGTCACCAAAAGTGAACGAAATGAACTCCACAAAATCCAACACAAATCCAATCCCAAATGAGACGATCACGCTCAATGGATTGATTATCCAATCTCACATATCCCACATAAACACATATAAACACGTATAAACACAAATAACACATAACCCATACATTGAAACAGATTCACAAGTCAACACTAACGGTTTGACTAACTTGCTCAAATCATGATTGTCACACTGCCATTCCCATGTTGATTACCACGGTTTCCATTCTTCAACTTCAGGCAATCTCTCTTGTAATGCCCCTGAACACCACACTCAAAGCAAGTGGTAGCATTTTGAGTTGCTCCAGAGTTGCCCCGATTGTTATTATTACCATTGGGACCAGAACTCCTACAGTCACGAGCCAGATGGCCGATCTTCTTACATTTATTACACCTGGGAGCACATGGCCCTTTGTGGTGATAGTTACATTTTGTACACAAGGGCAATGATCCCGTGTACTCCCTCTTTTCACCAGGCCCAGCAGTGTAAGCCCTCCTAGTGTTCTGCCTCTTATTTTGTTGTTGGTGCCCCTAATTGTTCCTAGCATTATACTCTAACTTCCTCTTCTGCTCAGCTTTCCTTTCAGTAATAGTGATGAGTTTTTGGTCCATCTGATCATTGGCAAACTCAATTGCCTCCTCCATTATCTGGGGTCGATATGAAAGACATTACCCGATTCATATCAGGAATATCCACCAACATTCTTCTCAACTTCATCTGATTTCCTCGGAAACATACGTCACACATGTGCAAGTTCTTGGGAATACGCAGAGTGTAGCTTGTGATGTAATTACCCTTCACCGTTAGGTTCCAAAGCTTAATTCTCTACTTCTTGATTTCACCACTTGGGCAGTATTTGATGTCATTCATCTTTTCTGTGTCTTCCAGTTCCAGGGCATATGCAACATCTTGAGTACAGCCTTCATGTGAGGAGTTCCTCCATGTAAGGGCATTTCATGAATGTGCAAGTAGCGAACTTAACTTGGTTCTCCACAGCACAGTTGCTTATGTGGAATACTGATTCCATCTTTTCAAACCATTGGGCCAACACAACTACCCCTTCAGTGCCCTTAAAGTAAGTGGATGACAATTCAGAAAATCCTTATACATACATCTGCGCGTGCGTGTGGTTCCTTGATTTCAGTGCCAAAATTGTGGGCTCCATCGCCTCATGAACCATCTATGTGATATTTCAAAGAGTTTTCTGATTAGATGGCGCAGAACACTCTTGCTTCGATTAGCTATTCAACAGCAGCAGTTGTCATAGGGGTAGTAGCCGCAGTAGTAGCAGCAGCAGCCCTTGCAGCGAGCATAACAACAGCCCTTGCAGTTAGCAGAGGATCTTCTTGGCGGCATATTGTTCTAATCACAACAATATAAAACACGTGAGTTTTTATATAAACATCACAACATGACATGGGTACAACATATATATAACAAGATCACATCACATAGTGATTATATAACATGACTGGGATCACAACACATAATAGAATTGAGACCGACATAACATAATACAACACATTATATATATAACAAGATCACATCACACAGTGATTATATAACATGACTGGGATCACAACACATAATAGAATTGAGATCGACATGACATAATACAACACATCATATATAACTAGAAAACATACATGATTGTCTGATACAAGAAATGAAAATACAAGTCCTACTGCCGTGCTAGCTGGGCATAAAACCCATAATACTTAGCCGGCTACAAATGATAGCTATGAACATGAAAGTAAACCTAGGCACTACTACCAATGCCCTCGGGAGCATCCGCAACTCTATCTTGAAGTGCTTGAATCTGTCTTAGGGCTGCTGACAACTGTCCCTGCAGTGATGAAACCTGTGCGATCAACGTCGCTGTCAATGACTCCTGGGATGCAGACCCATTTTTTGAAGGGAATCCACTTCCCAATTCTCCATCGATACGATGATCTTGGATCCAAGTATGAGTCATGTATCCCTGAAGCTCATAGTGGGCTGCCAAACTCAGTCCCACGGAATGTGCCCAAGCCTCTCGAGAAGCTAGAGCCTCCTGTTCTAACAGTCGTGCAGTCTCATAGTGATACGGTCTATCCTCGACCAATGCATCAACTCTCTGAAATAACTAAGTATGCATGTCTTGGGTATCCTCTATCACAACATAGATATCCTGAGTGTCCTGCTCCTGAACCGTAGCAAGCTCGGTGCTATCTCCTCAACAGCCTCTCTCGGGTCTACCCAAACATCTCTTATCCCATAGCTGACCTCCTCGACTCTCTAACATCTGGTTTTGGCATCCAGAGTGCCGATAAACCCATAGTCTACCCTGTGACCTCTAGTAGGTCTAGGGGCAGCATTCGAACTCTCCCCTACCTCATACCTCGATGTGGGAGCAGTCAGACATAACCTCTTACGAGGTGGTAACTCAGGCTCGGGAATGTCCTCCTTACGATCGACTAGTGGTGGTATAAATAGTGAGGCTGGTAGTGGTGGTAGTGGTGATGATGGTAACGGTAATAATACGGGTACAAGTGGTGGTAATGGTGGTGATGGTAGCGG
>BQNB010049588.1:0-41962 GCA_026074375.1 Tanacetum coccineum | reverse complement strand
CCAAACAAAAATGTACTCGTTCGATCCTCAAAGGAAGGATACTCGTTCGATCCAAATAAAATGTACTCGTTCGGTCCTCAAAGTAAGGTTACTCGTTCGAACCAAATAAGTGCGTTGCTCGATTCTTTGCTTCTTTCCGTCCTTGCGTTTTGCACAAACAACCTCAACGAATTACAAGCACTAAACCACAAGCATTAAACCACAAGGTTCTTGTACAAAAAAATTATAATGAACGATATAATGGGAAAAAAAAATTCGAATAGAAAAAAAACAACAAAAAATAAGCCGAAACAATAAAAACTAAAAAGTTACCACAAACAAATCACTTAACCCAACCTTGGCTCTTGATACCACTTGTTAGGTTATCATTTCATCACCAAAACACAAAAATAAGAAAAATAGATTTTAGAGAGAGAAAGTAAAAAAACAAAGAAAAATGGTTACTTGTTTCACAAAAGAAAAATGAGAAGCAACACCCTCTCCACACTTGGAGAATGCTTTAAATAGCTACAAGGATGGACTATTCTTGTAGGCTTTGTGTTGGGCCGGTTCATAGAACAAATGGGCTTGAGCCCGACAACTAGGCCCAACTAGCTTAACTAAACTCCCGAAAACTACATTTTCCTATACAAGGCTCGGGATTGTTTAATGACCATCACTTTACTAAATATCACGGCTAACAGTTACGGATGTGTATGTATGGTCTTTGTCACTTTTTCTGGAACAGTGGTATTGGTTGAAAATTATGAGTGTGCCGGTGATTTGTAAATTCTAGAACTTGCGCTTGAAATCTTTTTGAGATCGCAGTAAGATCACGCTTGCGTGATATAAACATTTTTCTGATTAAGAGGTATTATTAAAATGGAAAATATAAATGAATTACTTTGTTGAAATCACTTTTTAATTAAATCATATGAAATTTTATCCGTTCAAAGTATTGCGCAAGTGTTCTTATCATAAGTATGGGGGGAAGCAAGTTCCCCCAAGATGGATCAAAAAAAAGAGAGAGAGAAAGAAGAAGTCTGAATGTCTGAATATCACCTAAACAAAGAAGTTCGATGGAATAACGGATAAGATGGATTATTATTTAAATATAAACTCTTTTCAACAAAACAAACCCGAAACTTACTAGTATGTAACCTCTTTTGAAGATAATGTCCGGTGCTTACGCCATGTCGGTGGAGTTTAGTTTCTAGTACAAGCTTATGGTAATTTGTACATTTCATGACTGTGCGTTTGAGTGACTTCCGTTTATTACCCATTTCACTAAATTGAGCGTGAGTGAAAAATAAAACTTATCTGAAATTTCGTGAGTTGCTTTGTCGCGTTATCTGTGCTTATGATTTCTAATCTAATGAAACGAAATTCTTTCGCTTTGATTGCTTGAGGGCAAGCAATAAGCTAAGTATGGGGGGATTTGATAACGCTCCAAATATACATAAAATATCCCTTAGAAATGCGAGAAATATATGTGCTAACGCAATAAATATTGCAAGAATTGGTCGTTTGTTATGTAAATATTGTTTCAGGACTAAAAGTGGAAGGAAGGACTTAACGTGCAAGAGATTTGGTTATTTACAACTAATAATCAGGATTTCCATCTTCAACTGTGAATACAAACGATAATCACACTGATGTTCTAGGCAATTAACACAAGGAAAATCGTTAGACTTAATTATACCAAATGTTTATTAATATGTACAACATTTGTAATATTGGAATTTGTGTCCTAGTGACATTTTTTTATGGATCTCGTTGGCTCTAGACTCTATAAGTGCACATTTTGTTTTATTATGCAATACGGAGGCATGGATCGGACCGCCACCTTTCAATAACAAAAACTTTCTCGGAAATGATAAAAGCAGATAGAAATGTTGTTGATCTCCGGAGCGAAATGAAACAGAAATCTTTTGAGAGATTCGGAGTGGCTAAGGAGGGTTGTGCATTCATCACTCTGGGTCCATTATGGACATGTTCTTCAATATCAGAATCAACTTTGTGATTACCGATAGATAATGCAATGACCCGGTTTCTTCCTAAGGTTGTTAAAAAAAACAAATTGGAGGCTTCCTTTTCATTATCACCCCTTAATCCTACAAATCCTTCATCCATATCTTCAACCCCTTCACATTGCTTACCGAGACTCCATACTAGAACCTTGTTGGGTTTATTCTAGCACTAGCTCCATCACATCAAGCACTAACCTCCTTATTCTCACTTTACTTCCTTATTCAATCATACCAATGACTTCAACTCTATCTAAATGGAGTGTTTTCCACTGTAAGATCCCTCCGGTTCTGGCTGGATCATGGAACGAATAATACCTAACCTAACCGCCTTATACCTCCCTAAGACAAATAACCCAAAATTTGGACGGTCTTATGAGATATTGCCATTAAGATCCAATAAAAACATCTTGATTAAAAATCAATCAACTGTCTGAGAAATCATTTTGAGGACACATTGAGTAATTTTCCAGAGTTACCAAAAAAGGCTCCCCCACATATATGCACCATCTTTATGAAAGAGCTTTAGCAACATGCGAGGATTTTGGAACGCACTTATCTATTGAAGATCTTACCATTATAAATGCCGTATTTTGATCACATTTTAAACCACTATTTCTCCCCCTCAAAAATTGCGCAAATGTGTTTTACAATTTTTGACAACTAGTGAATATAAAAAACAGTTTAATGTCCGGAAATTACATGAGCCTAACAAATTCAGGGGAGAAATAGGAGTGCATGCATAAGGAAATCATATTATTAGACTCCCCTCCAATTAAATAGAAAAGAATGAAAGGATTGAAATTTACTTATTGCGAAAACATGAAAAATTGAGCTCAACAGAAAAATATGTGAGATATATCTTATTGTACCATCATTTCATAGAACTTCTCTTGATCTCTCAAAACTTTGAATTGTTATATATTGACATTAGCTCAAAGACCGAGAAGATATGAGCTTCCCGTTTTAAGGATACATGAAACATAAATGAACATATTCCTTTCTTTGTAGACCGAGTCCAGCTGACATTTACTTAGAAGTCTAAGAGAAAAATATAAAGGACATGTTAGTGAAAGCTTTAAAACTGCACGCTCGGAACTTCATTTATTCACCTGTGTTAATGATTAATCAACATTTCTATGTGCGCAAATGTTATCGATAGTGTCGCGAGACATGTCGGAGAAGATTCTTTTTTGTAATATTTTTTTTTGAATTTTAATTGATTTTGTATTTTGTTTTTATAGGATTTTATATTTATGTATTTTTTTATCTGATAAAAATAAATACGAAAGACTTACTGAGAATCTGCAAGACTATCAAGTTTCTTTAGAGATTAAACTGCGCAATACACATCACCAATGCGATCCGAACCAGATAGATGAATCGGTCTACATGAAGACTTTGGTTGAAGAGGTCCGGCCAGTTTGGTAATACCGTCTATGACAAATACGATTCCCTCGTAACCCATATCCCACGTGTTCCTTTATGAATAGGTAGCGGACAGCGATGATTTTTGTTCTTGAGTGTTGGACCGAGTTGGCAGGATATGGCTTGGCTGATTTTCGAATACACAGTAAATTGGGAATGCTTGTATGAATGTGAAAGCCATATTCCCGTTAACTGGTCCGCATCCAAATGACTTTGGCACAGCAAACGGATAGTAGACAACACATATACGCTTCACTGCGTTATACAACTCAGTACATCTTGTTTTCATTTGAGGACCAGCTAACCCAACTATTGTCTGCCTAATATTGAGCTCGCACACGTAAGGTACTCTTGAAAAGTTTTGTCTTAACATCCCGCAAAATCATGCATCAGAAAATGCTGGTTAGATTCAAAACCAGAATCCTTCGAATACCAAAACCCGTATTAACTGATCCCCGGAGATAACGAAAGATCCTTTTAACCTCCTGAGGTGCATCTTTTCTTCCGGTTGGCTTAGGCCTGGGTACCGAGCAACCATTAAAAAAAACAAGAAGCAAGTACAATGTCCCGGTTCTACCTAGACGTAGATTGATTACATTAGGCACCAATCATGCTACGATATTTTGTTGCATCGACTAGAGTCCCATTTTGATCAAGGTCAAGCTTGTCTTTGATCTCCATTGGAGTACCAATGGGATCACAAGTTTCCATTCCATATATTTTTTAAGGATTTCTAACACGTAGTTGGACTGGTTTATGAAGATGCCACAGGGGGATTGGTTAACTATGAAAACCCATAAAAATGTCTTTCCCCCATCAACGACATTTCGAAGCGAGCTTTTCATGAGGTCAAGAAATAGTTGGGTATAACCACAGGTGTTTATAACCAAAGATAAAATCATCAACATAGACCTTACCCCTCATATTCGTCGTCGACAGCGTCTTATAATCAACTGTTGGATCAATTATCCCTTAGATGAAGTGATTTTAGTAGGAGAAACGTGGACATATTCATCGTACCATGCCCTTGGTGTGCTTGCATTAAACCCATATATTACCGATTCTTTAACATTGAAACAATGGCTTGGATGGTCAGCATCGATGAAACCTTCAGTTGCGACAACACGTACACTTCTTCTTTGTAGCGTGACCATTGCATGAAAGCAGATTTCAACGTCCATAAATATGAAACACATTGAAAGATTTGTGTGCAGTCATACATGGCCAAAAAATATCCAACTAGCTTCCATTCTAGCAATAGGAGCTGACGTAATCTTCAAAATCTAATCCTTCCACTTGGGTCGTTACCCTCTCACAACCAGACCGACTGTTTCGATGCGACCGTGTTCTCTTCATCAGCTTTGTATTTTGAATAACCATTTCAAAGTAAGAAGGTTATATGTTTATCGGAAGTAGGAACTAACCCCCATACATCAAGCCAATAAACTTAAGAAGCTCCTCTTGCATTGATCAATCCATGATTGTCGTTCAAAGCCTCTATGGTGACCCTTCTTAATCTCCTAGGGATTCCACATGTGCAATACCGTTAATGCGAAAATGCACATGTCACCATCGGATCGCAGTTTTTCCTTGTCAAAACTGGACGAGAGGGTTCCCCGAACACATGTTTTTCAAAGGTGATCCTAGTCCATTGAAAATTCATGAGGTAAGGTTGGTAAAACTTAAGCATGGTTTCGATTGATCCACCTATAGTAGGATGAAAAATTCAACATTCACTTGTGGATAGAGAGCAAAAGGGATTTACACACTTATTTGCATCGCACATAGCATTTAGAACATTGTCAGCAAGTTGAATTGCTGGGTAGATGCTTAACATGTTGATGAGATTCGAGGCTGGTCAAACAACCTGTGAAGTTAATTTTGAAAAATCTTACTTGAGAGGATGCAATTAATGGTGTCGGTGTTGGAGTCTGTTTGTAGTTGTAGTTGCCGATTGGAGTTAAGAACTTAGGTGCCATGAGCAGCCGGAGCAGTTCTTGATCATTATGATGGTTTGTACCACCAAAAACATCAACATACAATCGCTTCGAACATTAAATCCAGATCACCTACATTGGTTTTTTGAGTTGTTATTGTTGACTGGAGCAAAAGTAATATCGAGATCCTTAGCTGATTTGTCCAGAAATCAAGGGCTTTGAAGCCCGTTTGAACTGTTTGATCAAAAGCATTGCTTGAAAAAGCTCATCAAATTCCACATTGTCATTTGTCTCTAAGATTTTCTTTGTCCTTCGGCATTGTAAACCCTGTAAGCACAGGATCAGCAGAATAACCAACTTAAAAAACCATATCACCTTTTGCACCAAGCTTCCCAATATCTTCACCGATCATGTCTAGGGATAAACAAGAGCGCCCTAATACATGTAAGACAGATAAATCCGTTTTACATCCTCTTCCGTTAATGATCTCGTAAGGGTGTTTTTGTTAAATCGACTTTGAATTATGGCGACTGGTTTTTGAGATAGTACACGCAGTAGCAATCGCTCAGCCCATAAGAAAAAACGTTAGCACGAAGAAAATCAACATTGTTTCTAGCAGCCTCAACTAACGTCCCGATTTCTTCGTTCCACTACTATTACCATATAGCGGTTGAGTTTGTTTCGGACATTATAAGGACTCTTGGTGAGTAGATGCCACATTATCAAATAATTCTTTTAATGGTTTGAATTTTTGAATTCTGTTCCGATAACGGTTCTTATGAAGATTACATTTTAGACTGAAGAAGGACAGTAAATCGCATCCGGAAGTTATCAACACGTTTCTGGTGCATCATCTTTTGATCTGAGAAAATGTACCCCAATTGTAACGCGAGTAATCCGACCACAATCACCAAAACAAACGCTTCTCCCATTTATGCTAGCAATCTCATTTACCACAAATCCATAAGAAGAAGGTGTCACCTCCGCTTATAATATAGAACTGTATTTGTGAGGGTGAGACGCCCTTTTGCTTATTTCCTATGCACCACATGTATTTACAAAGGGATTCTTTGGATAATTTGAATTTGGCAGTACCGTGACAAATCGTATACAGTCAATGTCATTTATGGTTGTCAAAGTTGAGGTGGGGACTAAACCGTTGATGCCATAACCATGACTATGAATAAGTAGTCGACCATGAGCAAATGGGGTATACAATGCATTTCCATTGGATATTGAAGGTGTAAAAAAACGGTGGGGGGGATTGTTTAACGGTTTCCATGTGAGCAAATCAACACCATCCAGAATTCTGACAAAACAAGAGTTCCATCTGAATCAACCACATAAATCTGAAATCACAGAACTGTCCAAACCGATCATATTGTTCCCCAATCCCACAACGAAAAAAACCTGGAGATCAAAATATTTCCCCATTAAGATCACCGAACCCAAAATTACAGCAACATGATCATGTTCCAAAGCGAAACGGTTCCCAAAAACTACCAGACGAAATTAAAGGGATAAGCTTTAAATTCCGTGATCAAATGCTTGAGCAACCCAGTCGACAGCACCATAAACAAATTTGGATAACCGCAAGAAAAGAAGAGTAATTTGAAAAGCCTTTTAGATTTTAGGTTTCCAAAGGTTAAGAAGAACAAGCATTATACACACCATTAGAGCATTCAAGATTGACTCTCAGATTCACTGGATGATATTATTTTCCCTTTTATGTCAAAAAAACTTCCATATGGTGACCACCTAAGCAAATCTATGTTTACTTAAGGCTTAGGTGAAGCAATGTCTTTCGTGGAGCCCTACTTTCATAGGCTTTTAAACCTTTGCTATTGTTTCTTTTGATTTTTCAGTGTTTGAAACATTTGCCTTTTGTATATCTAGCCAACGAGAAATACATGTCATATCACATAATAAAGCATACAAACATCATGATTACAGTGATTAGAACCATTAGCTTAACACATAGCACAAAATTAACTTCAGATAGATCATTCCGCAGTAACAAGCAAAACGTGTTTTTACATTCATATGACATATGTTTCTTATTCATAGAAAGCAGTAAATTCCTATGGTGTTACTTCTACTTCAACTTCTTTATTCTTGTTGCAATACTACTCTTAGACGCAGAGGGACCCTATCATCTTGTATTGCTCCCTAGCTATGGCCTTCAGGTCTTAGCGTGTTTTCTATCCTGTAGAAGATAAACCATTTAGTCCAGAATTAACATCTTTCTTAGGACGACAATGAAGTTGTGAAACGGTAATGGAGAAGTCCTATACGCTTGCTCTAATTTGTTAGGGACATACTCTTCCTTCCTAGAATTCTGTAAAGGATTATCCTAAACATTCCTGTGCAATCACATTTTTGGATTCTTGTGTGATGTAGGAACCGAGTTTGAAGTGACTGTTTGACAAAACATTTGTCTCATTAACCTTTGATTTTCAAGCTTAGTGACCAGAAAACCAGACGACCGAACGTATTTCGGTCCTGTCCTCGGTCCGGGGTTTTTGTTACTTTCAGTCTCGGTCCGGTCCGACCAAAAACCCAATGATTATGCCGTGTAGGACCGGACCGAAGACGGACCCAGACCGGACCGACCCGGTCCGGACCCTACCATTTCGGTCCGGTCCTCAGTCTGACATTTTAGACCAACTCAATCCTTGGTCCGGTCTGGTCTTGGCCGGTCTGGTCCTGTCCTTAAACCATGCTCACCCCTAGGTTTAACATTAATTAGAAATAACATAGAATTAACTAGACTAGAATAAAATACTGATAGAATATAAGGTTAACTTATTCGCTTTTAGTGTTCGACACCATACTTACCAAAGAAACTGCATCTTGACCGGGTACACTGCCCGTTAAAGTGTTGTTTTAGGTTAAGTCGGCTAAATATAAATTTAAAACTTGAACCATCATAAATTACAACCTCACAACGACACATCAACATACAACCAGAATGGAGACGACATGTTACCATTGTTCACCAATAAAGGACTTGCATACATCAGATTACACTCAGTTGTATGATTTCTTGAAATACAATCAGGTAGAGGTAAATGAACTAAGGGCAGAACGACTTGCAAGAACATACGATCCTTTGGCACTAATGGCAAGTTCCAACAATACTTACAACTATCCAGTGTTTCACCTAGATTAACCATCACAGGTTATCTACATGCAACAACCACAACCAAATGACAATTATATCCCACAACCATCATTTAACCAGAACTACATGCAACAACCAATGATTCATCCTGAAGATATTTCTGATCCCACAACTGCAATAAACATGGCACTTGTTCTAATTACTAAGGCATTCAAACTTAACTATTCTACACCAACCAACAACAGCCAAAGAGTTTCATCCAACCCACGCAACATGCAGATTGCCCAAACGAGTATGAATATGGATCAAGACAGACAAATGCAGATGGTTGGAAGTAATGGTGGAAATCAGTTTAGATAGTATGTTGGGCAGAATGTTGGAAATCAGAATAGGTATAATGTAGTACCGAATGTTAAGAATCAGGTTGTTTAGAATGCATTTCAGAATCCAGGTGTTCAACATGTTAGAAATCAAAATAGGCTAATTGTTGTTCCAGGGATTGCTAATCCGAATGTGAATCAGCATGGTAATGGTAATGTTGTAGCAGCACGGGCTGAAGTTAATGGTAATAGGAACAATGGAAATCAGATAAGGTGTTACAACTGCAGAGGAATGGGTCATCTTGCTAGGAACTGCACAATCAGACCAAGGAGAAGGGATGATGCTTATCTTCAGACTCAGTTGCTGATTGCTCAAAAGGAAAAAAGCAGGGATTCAACTCTAAGCTAAAGAGTTTGATTTAATGGATGTTGCAGGGGATCTTGATGAGATTGAGGAAGTCAATGCAAATTGCATTCTGATGGCTAATTTGTAGCAAGCATTGACATCGGGACTCAGACTGACAAAGCTCCCGTCTATGACTCAGATGGATCAGCTGAGGTACACGAATATGACAATTGTTATAATAATGAGATATTTAATATGTTTACTCAAGAGGAGCAGTATACTGAGCTACTCGAGCCCATTCCTGAACCACACCAAGCACATACATATTGATAGTAATGTTATCTCTGCGGTTTCTAGTATGGAACATAATGGAGGAACAGTAGAACAACATCCTGCAACTGTTGAGGAGACACATGCTTATTTTGAATCATTATATAATAATTTGGAAACTGAAGTTGAAAAAGTCAACTCGACCAATCGCAAAATGAAATAAACTAATGCAGAATTGACCACTGAGCTTGCTAGATATAAAAAACAAGAAAAATGTTTTGAAATTAATCAAGAAAAATATGATAAACTTGAAAGGTGTTGTCAAAAGTTTGTTTATCAAGAGAAATGTCTTACTAAAAAGATAAATGCACTTCACTTAAGTTCTGCTAAAACGATAATGACTTTGAATGAATAAATTGCAAATTTAAATAACCAGCTTTCAAAAGAAAAACCAACTGTTTCCTTTCTTAATGAATAAAAGAAAAAGTTGAAATCTGATTTCAAAATACGCGAAGACGATCTTCTTGATAAACAAATTCAACTTGAGAATAAGATAAAGGAATTAGATAACATTTTGGTGAAAACGGGTCAATCGATTCAAATGATGCATATGCTTCCACCTAAGTCAGACTCGTTTTACCACACCGAACAAAAAATGGCTTTGGGTTTTTAGAATCTTTTTTATCTCAAGCAACCTCAGCAGAAACAAAAGAGTTTGTATAATGGCAAAGTTTTATTAGAAAAGCATGATCCTGCTGTTGTGTATGATTCGGAGGAGACACTGCAACTTGCTCAAGAGAGTCGCCTAAAAATGAAACAATTGAACAAGGAAATAAAATAGGAAAATTAAGCAAAGATTAATCACCTATCAGAGGTTTTTGTTTCTCAAAAGGTCAAGTCACGTGAAGAGTTGTATTTTTCAAATACTTCCAAAATGGCACATAATTCAAGAATCAAATGCTTAAAGAATACTTTGACAGTGTTGGCATCTCTCACCAATCTTCTTCTGTGAGAACTCCTCAACAAAATGGAGTCGTGGAACGAAGAAACCAAACGTTAGTGGAGGCAGCTAAAACAATGTTGATTTTTTCTTGTGCTTTGTTATTCTTATGGGATGAAGCGATTACTACTGTGTGCTACACTCAAAACCGCTCCATCATTCACCGTCGATTTGACAAAACACCATACGAGCTTATTAACGGCAGAAAACTAGATATCTCCTTTCTTCATGTATTCGGGGCTATCTGCTATCCTAAAAATAATCATGAGGATATTAGGAAGCTTGGTGCGAAAGGTGATATAGGCTTCTTCATTGGTTACTCTGCTAATTCCTGTGCTTACAGAGTATACAACCGAAGGACAAAGAAAATCATAAAGACGATGAACGTTACATTTGATGAGCTTTCAGCTATGGATTTTGAACAACACAGTTCAAAACCCAGGCTTCAAAGCATGACTTCTAGACATATCAGTTCAGGACTCGATCTTACTTATGCTCCGTCAACAATAACATCTCAAAAACCAACTGAACGTGAATTGGATCTCTTGTTTGAAGTAATGTATGATGATTATATTGGTAGTCAACCGTCAGCTGCTCCAAGAACTGCTCTTGCTACTTCAGCTCCTCAAGTTCTTTAGACTCCAACGAAATCTACAACAACAACAGACACCGCACCGATACCAACAAATTCATCCTCTCAAGTTACAAATATTCCAAACACTTCATAGGATGTTGACGAGCTTAAACCACAACAACATGTTCAGAAACAAGATAATCAAGCTCCACTCTAACCCGAAATAGTTATTGATAATATTCTCGATGCTATGTCTGATGGAGATGTATTCGAGAATCCATTTGCTCCACCATCCATAAGTGTTGCTGAATCATCATCTTCACAATATGTGGATCCATCAAACATGCATATGTTTTATCAACCGTACCAACATGATTACTAATGGACTAAGGATTACCCCTTGTAACAAGTGATAGGAGAACCCTCACGACCAGTTTTGACAAGAAATCAGTTGCGAACCAACGGTGAAATGTGCATTTACGCACTGACTGTGAGCACTATGGAACAAAGAAATGTCAAAGAGGCTATGACCGACCCGTATGGATTGACTCAATGCAAGAAGAGCTTCTCTAGTTCAAAAGGCTTGATGTATGGGTGTTAGTTCCTGCCCCAGATAACATAAAACCCTTTACATTGAAATGGTTATTCAAAAACAAGCATGATGAAGAGAACACGGTTATTAGAAACAAGACTCATCTGGTTGTGAGAGGGTACCGTCAAAAGGAAGGAATGGATTTTGAAGAATCCTTCGATGCGGTTGCTAGGATGGCAGCTATCAGGATATTTTTGGCATACGCATCACACAAATCATTTAGTGTATTCTAAATGGATGTGAAAACTGCTTTCTTGCATGGTTCGTTAAAGAAGACGCGTACGTATGTCAATCTAAAGGTTTCATTGATGCTGATCATCCAAGCCATGTCTACAAGCTAAAGAAGGCACTGTATGGGCTAAAGCAAGCACCGAGGGCATGGTACGATGAATTATCAAAGTTTCTCCTACAGAATCACTTCTATAAAGGAACCATTGATCCAACGTTGTTTATAAGACGTTTCGACGATGACATCTTAGTGGTACAGGTCTATGTAGATGATATTATCTTTGGTTCTACAAACCCTAGATATACCCAATTATTTTCTAACCTTATGAAAAGCCGCTTCAAAATGTCGATAATAGGGAAATTGACATTTTTCGTTTGCTTACAAGTTAACCAATCCCCCTGTGGCATCTTCATAAACCAGTCCAACTACGTGTTAGAAATCTTTAAAAATATGGAATGGAAACTAGTGATCATATTGGTACACCAATGGAGATCAAAGATCAGCTTTACCTAGATCAAAATGGGACTCTAGTTGATGCAACGAAATATCAAAGCATGATTGGTGCCTTAATGTATCTTACATTAAGCAGACCAGACATTATGTGCTCGATACCAGGCTAATCCAACCGAGAAGCACCTCAAAGAGGTTAAAAGGATCTTTTGCTATCTCTAGAGAACCGTTAATATGGGTCTCTAGTATTCGAAGGATTCTGGTTTTGAACTAACTGGATTTTCATATGCTGATTATGCGGGATGTCGAGACACCTTAAAGAGTACTTCCGGTGGAACTCAATTCTTAGGCGAGAAGCTGGAGAGCTGGTCCTCGAAAAAACAAGACTGTACGTCAATGTCAACCGCATAAGCAGAATATGTGTCTCTATCTGCTTGCTATGCCCAAGTCCTTAAAATACGGACACAGTTAACGGATTATGACTTTCACTTTAACAAGATTCCCATCTATTGTGATACTAAGTCAGCCATAGCTATATCCTGCAACCCGGTCCAACACTCCAAAACAAAACACATTGCTGTCCGCTACCATTTTATCAAGGAACACGTAGAAAAGGGTACGATTGAACTGTATTTTGTCAAGACTGATTACCAATTGGCCGATCTCTTTACCAAAGCCCTTCCAGTGGATAGGTTTAATTATTTGGTTCGTCGCCTTGATATGCGCTGTTTGTCTCTACAAGAGCTTGAACGTCTTGCAAAATCACAGTAATTCTTTGTATATATTTATCAGAAAACCAAAATATAAAAATATAAAACCTATAAAAGCAAAATACAAAATTAAAAAATTTCAAAAATACCAAAAATAATCTTCTCCGACATGTCACTCGTAAATCGATAATATTTACGCACCTAGAAATGTTGATTAATATTAACACGGGTATGTAAATGAAGTTCGAGCGAGAGTTTCAAAAAGTTTTGAAAACATGTCTCTTCAAACTTTCTATATGACTTCTAAGTAAATGTCAGCTTAGGACTCGGTCTCTAAAGAAAGGAAAATGTTCACTTATGCACATTATTCCTAAACAACAGGAAGTTGACATCTTCTCGGTCTTGAGCAAAGTCATATAAACATTCAAAGTTTTGAATGCTCAAGAGAAGCACTAAGGAAATGATACTTCATAAGATAAATTCAAAATCATTTTCATGTTGAGCCCAATTTTTCAAGATATTTTCAAAAAGAAATGTTTAAATTCTTTCAAAATTGTGTGTTCAAGAAACTCTCACTCCAAGTTTTCACTCTAATCTATTATTGAGGGGGAGTATAAATTTTGATATTAGTTCATATGGCATGCTACATTGTTTCCTCATGCTCGTTCATTCTACAAGTGGATCAACGTACATTATCTTGTATTTTAATTCACTTGTTAAATCAAAAATTGTCACCACATATGCAATTTTTGAGGGGGAGAATAGTGATTAAAATGTGATCAATATTGCTTAATATGGATAAGATCTCTTGATTATAAGTGCGTTCTCGACCTCGCATGTGCAAAACTCCTTCATAATATGATGCATATGTGTAGGGGAGCTTTTTGGTGATATAGAAAACTCTCAATGTGTAATAAATGATTTTTCAAACACGTTAATTGCTTTTTCAATAGTTTTATGGCTACTATGGAAATACCAAAGACCGACCAACAGTTGTTTCTTACGGTGTTATAAGGCGGTTAAGAATAGGTATTTTGTTCCATGATGTTAGGTCACATTTAATCTTGAATCAATCATATCGAACATGTATGCATAGAGAGAATTGTAGAGAAGGGCAAGTATTTGAAATTCAAATGATATAAAAGGGAGGGAAAAATGGAAGAGTTTGTTACAAGTGTATCACCCTCTAAAGAAGATTAGAGGGGTATTTATAGGTGATGGAAGGAGGCTTCCCTTCCTTATTTTCCTAACTTGTCACATCTAGTCCCTAGACTTTGGTAATTATGCTATTTCATTCTTTTAGCATAATATACCTTATTACAAACTACTTTGACATTATCAAAAGAAACACTAATGACTTAAATAATACAAAATCACATAATCGACACTTTTAATGATCCTAACAATCTCCCCCTAAGGGTTGATTATTCAGGGCGTTCTCTTCTTGGTCCAAGTGGTCTTCCATTGACGAACATCTCCCATCTTCTCATCTGCCTTTAATGCTTCAATCTTTCTTCAAACAACTTCAAGTATTCTGTTTCATCTTTTGTGAGATCTTTTTGTACGTATCCATACTTGACATCATTATTATAACTCTTCAGACCTTCTAACACTCTATTTAACATTGCATCACAAAACTTATGGATATCTAAATGTCTCATCACCCGTTTCTCTTTCTTGCTATTCTTATAAATAATTTCATGCACAGACTCATAGATGATAAAGAACATTTCATGATCTTCAATTCCCAGGAAAGTCATTGTTGGTGCAGTGAGATTAACCTTCTGTTGATAACTTTCAATTCCAAGTTGGAAGTCATGCACTCTTTCCCATATCACTGAACTTCTAATGAAGACTGATAAAGACCATAGCAATCATGTATCTGCATAATCAGGTACCTTGCCATTCATAATCAACAAGTATATATCCTCAATCTTTGTGATTGAGGATACATAATCAACAAGTATGTATCTGCATATCGTTCTTATTAAGATTCTTGTAATCAGGCTCGGTAATTGATACGATGCAATCATTAGCTCTCCTTGTAACAATCTCTGTGATAAACTTGTGTTTATGACCCAATTACCAATATGTCTTGATGACTTGAATGATTTTTTAGTTTGAATAAATCTCTTCCTTTGGCTTTCTAGGCTCTTTCTTTTTCCTTATGTAGAAGATCTTCGCATGAGAATTCTTCCAATGATCAACACCATATCGAGCATAAGGATTGAATTTCTTTACACACTTATTCACCCATCTGGAAGTTCGTTCTTCAATATCATCATCGTTAAAGATTATTACTGGAAACTTGTGAAGTGACAAGACTATCTTCTCTGGTCTAGAATTTCCTTTCTTCAAATACAAAAGGTCTTGATTAATCAGAGATAATGCTGGAGCTTCAGGATCTCGTTGACAGCTATGAACTAATGGTGTTGTCTTTCATAGATGTGAAGAGACAAGAATTTCTTTTCTACTTTCCCAGACAATGTTACTCTTTAAAAAATTCTTCATCTGATCAATGTGATACTGATGCTCATCTCCTGAAGTACATCTCTGTCTCAACATCTCATCAGCCATCTTTCTCAGCTTAGCTTCATCAATAGTTAGCGATACTTCTTCCATAATTTCTTATGATACTTGCTTTGATGGTATTTCATCATCATCTGAAGCATAAGAGTTAGTCCAAAAATCAAAATCATCATTTTGCTCTTGATTTCCTGAAGTTGATGGAGCTTGTTCCTTTTGAAATACTTGTCCAAATGATGACTCTCCAGACACATAAGCTTCATACTCTGATGTCTTCTGCGGCTTTGCACTATTCTCCCCCTCAGGATGAGTATCATCATAAGGATCGTCCTGATCTCTTGGGCAAACGGCAGGAGTTGTATCCGAAGATACGAGATTAGTATGTGTTGGGATTCTAGATTTGATGAGACAAAATAAATAAAAGAATGAAACAAAAGGATCAAAATCGTCATTAAGGAATTCTACAAAGATGGAGAATTCTAGAAGAGATGCTTACAAGATATGAAGATTTGGTCAAAGATGTCAAGGATAAAGATTAGGAAAGTTAATTAGATTTAATTAGTTTCCTAATACATTAAATATTCCTTTGTAAGTCGTGATCTCTCCCTATATAAAGAGATCATAGACACATAGTTTTATGTATCCTTGTGTGTGAAAAACGTGTGTGTACACAAAGTGTAAAGATGTAGACGTCTAGTAGAGTTGGTGTAGTCCTAAGGTGCCAAGGTTTCCTTGAACCCTGTTAGAATTTAACCGTTCTATAATTGATCATCTAGAATTGGGGCTTGTATTAAACGTTTGGTAATAAAACCTTGTTTAACAATAACGATGTTCTTTATTTAATTCTGATGTGCATATTGTTTTCATTGTTATAGTTAATCCTAGATATAAGGTCTAAACAACCTGAGCTTACAACGATCTAAGGATTCTTTAGACTTCACAATTGGTATCAGAGCCATGGGGGCTCTCGATCTAAGATATACAAGGTTTTTTAAGAAACCCTAAAAACCCTAATTTTTAAAAATCGTTTTGGGTAAAGAGTTTTCTAGGGTTTTAGTGTTAAATTGCAATAATGATGTTTATGATCGTCCTCTCTACCTTAATTGGTATGCAATACGATTGTAAATCATGGTTACTTTTAAGGGTTTCTTGGTGATGGATCCGGATTCTATGGTATATACTTCTGATCATCATCTGATGTTTCTCTTCTCACCATAATGAAACCCTAATATGATTCGTCTTGGAAGGAACTTGTATTGTTGCTTGGTCATCGCTAGGATCATGTGCTTTTAGGGTTTTTGCATATGGAAGAATGGTATACTTGGTGATGGGAGGAAGAAGAAAGTGTTTTAGTGACAGGAAAAGTGTCACTAACAAGGCGTCGTCTAGATACTTAAAAAAGGTAACCTTAACAGTGATTAGTTTTTGGACTGAAGAAGAAGCATCAGATGGTCGTTTCTTGGTGACGAATTTGATGAAACAAGGTACCAATTTTTATTAAATGATTCTGTTCATCAATGAGTACATGTTGTTTTGGGTGACGTGTTTAGAAACAACAAGAAGCAGCATATCATGTAACATGTTTATAGGAAGAGAAAAGATGCAAGATCATCTTGATATGAAAGAATGTTATTGTGTTCGATTCTTGAACAGAAGTAGAAGTAGCAGGTATTATTACGATTGGTTGTGCAAAGAAGCATCATGTATCAAGAAGGTTTTTCAGGGTTTTAATTGGAATTAAACCCTAAGACTCGAAATTGTTTACCAGTGCTACTCGTTATATCGTTTACACATTAGTGCTGCCATGGATGCTGGTTAATACTGCTCGTCTATTATTTAATGCTGCTTTGTATCACGATAATGTTGTTACCTTGTGATTAGTGCTGCTTATTGATACTTAATGCTGCCATTGGAATCTTGATTGATTAAATGTTGCTTCAAGTAAATTAGATATGTATATGGTATGTTAAGCAGTTACAACTGTTCGACCAACTTTGTGCTTAAAAAGAAGGTGATTAGTACTGTTTGTTATATAACTGTTAGTAGTTACTACTGTTGGTTCGTATACAAGTAATGGTATTGCATGTATTATGTTGTTGTTCAAATACAAGATTAATGATGCTTAGTGCTACCCGAGAACAAATTAGTGCTGCTTGTATCGTCTAAGAAATTGTTAAAGTTGTCAGTATTGTCCGACATCGGTTAACATATGGATTTTTGTTCTCAGCTGGATATGAAGAAATGGGATAGAACAACACTTAAAGGTTGAATTAAAACACACAGTTTTGGATTTCGGATTGAACAAGATGCTTCGTTTAAGGGGAAGCTAACGGATTGATTTTGGTTTAAATGATTAAAAAGGCTTGTTTTGGATTTATTGAATTAATTGGTTACGGAGATGATTGTTTATGACTTATTTGAAGATGAAGTGGAATTACTTGGGTACGTGTTCTTATCATATCTCAAAATCTTGCTTCTTTTGAAGATAACTTGTTCGTTTTGTATGGTGTTGACGAAGACTTGCACAAAATTAGCAATGTGTGATTTTTCTTTATGATTGCTCTATGCGCACATGGCTATCACTTAAAGTGTTAAGTTGTAGTGCTCAGTGTTCATTATGAGGATAATGGGATTTTTTCAAGAGATTGTGATTACTTATATTTTGTTCTTGGTTATGGTTTTGAAGTCACGTTGGATAAACAAGAATAAGACCATAAGTTCGGGTAGTTCTCTTTACTCAAGTTCGTTGTATACTTAGTTTTCTTCATCAGTAATCATTACATACAACCTACAGAATTGAAGATTCAAGAAATGGTTAACATATGGGTTTCAGGGGAAGCTTATTATTTAAATGTTTAACCATCTACATGCGCCACTTGAGGGGAAGTGTTTCATTGTTACTGCTAATCTTTATTACTACTGCTAGTTTATATTTCTACTGCTCAAAGTCATTTTTCGTATTATGCTTTATGGTGGGTATTTTGAGTATTGGAAGGCTAGATTAGTAGTTATGGTATATGGTTTGTAGCTGTTATAATCCAAGTTGCATTTCTACAGAAGACCCTTATTCGATGATTACAAAAAAAGGGGAAGAAAATTACAGGTTTATTGATTTGCAGCTTATTATATGTGGTGACATGATACAAAGGAAGCTTGGAAGTTTGTTTCATTCAGGGAAATGATTACATCTCAACTTCTTTATTTAAAGGGAAGTTCGTACACGACTTTGTTTGTTTTGTCATCATCAAATAGGGGAAGATTGTTGGGATTCTAGATTTGATGAGACAAAATAAATAAAAGAATGAAACAAAATGATCAAAATCGTCATTAAGGAATTCTACAAAGATGGAGAATTCTAGAAGAGATGCTTACAAGATATGAAGATTTGGTCAAAGATGTCAAAGATAAAGATTAGGAAAGTTTTAATTAGATTTAATTAGTTTCCTAATACATTAAAGATTCCTTTGTAAGTCGTGATCTCTCCCTATATAAAGAGATCATAGACACATAGTTTTATGTATCCATGTGTGTGAAAAAGGTGTGTGTACACAAAGTGTAAAGATGTAGACGTCTAGTAGAGTTGGTGTAGCCCCAAGGTGTCAAGGTTTCCTTGAACCCTGTTAGAATTTAACCGTTCTAGAATTAATCATCTAGAATTGGGGCTTGTAGTAAACATTTGGTAATAAAACCTTGTTTAACAATAACGATGTTCTTTATTTAATTCCGCTGTGCATATTGTTTTCATTGTTATTGTCAATCCTAGATATAAGGTCTAAACAACCTGAGCTTACAACGATCTAAGGATTCTTTAGACTCCATAGTATGAATCCTAGGAGATCTAATTGGTGTAGGGATTGGTGAATTCCTAGTCTCCTCTACAATCTTTCCTTTCTCCCTTCTCTTTAATTCTTACACCTCATCAGTTATTTCTTCATCTTCATCATTTACATTTACTGGTATAACAACGTTAGTTTGCTCCACCTCTTTCTCTTTAGAAATCTCCACTTCATTTTCTTTAGCAATTCACCTCGGACTTCCTTATCACATCGGGGCCTATCCTTAGTGCCGGGAATATTTGTTCATCATGCTAGGGGGGGGGGGGGGGGGGAAACTTTGATCTTTAATCAAAAATATTCTCTTGTCCATCACCATCTTTTCAAGTTCTTAGATGCCAAGTGCTCATCAACCAGTGCCACATTTCTAATTGCTTCTGCCTCCTCTGACTTTTATGCTAGCAAGGACCTAACTTGAATGTATCTTGTAAAATCATCAATTGCTTTGTCCACAGTTGGATTGGAGCTGGTGATGAAGACGTGTGGATCTCCTTCTCAGGAATACGATGACGAATCACGGTCTTGATCGTCTTGGACGCTTGACTGTGCAACTTCCTTATCAGGGTTGGTGACCTAGGGGCACCAGGTTGTCCTATGCGTTCCTTGGGTAGCTCAGTCGGCTTGTGGATGAGGTCAGGGAAACATCTATCCCACACCATCCAATACATCGATAATGCTATGTTAGCTCATTTCATCAAGTGATCATCCAAGCTGGTTCTGTTATTCCTACTTTATCTATTTTTGTGTCTTCATTCCCCCCATGAGTTAAAATATTCTTCTTGATATCACATCTTGCAAGTTGTGTATACATGCCTCGAGTAGTCTTGAGATGTCAGGAAAGCTAGTCATGTTAGTGACTGACAATGATCTTTGTAATCTTAGATATGGAATCGAATGATGTTGGGATGTGAAGCGAATAGTAGAGTCTTCTTCCCTAGTTAGTATTTTTCCAAATGTATGCTATCCTGATATATTATTGCCTAAGTCCTTACTTTTGCCATTAAGACCCCACTATCTTGAATTGTTAATTACTTTTCGGAGTAAGCGTGAATGCTGTGAATAGATCTATTTGGGACTGAGCTTCCCCGTTGGTGTACCTATACTTTCAGGTAACCAAACACACTTCATTTGAAACACTATGCGGGTGTTTGGCAAAGGCACCCGTTGGGCAACTTATTATGATTATTGATTATCTCAAAGTCTCGGTGCATGAGCTTCGGGCAATAATACTGTTTTTCATAATAATTGTACTCATTGCAATTATTACACTTATGGGTGTATAACAACGTAACCCACTATTGAACTTGTATTCAAACTGTTTAACATAAACCTATGAATTTCACTCAACCTTTGTGTTGACTTTTTAGTATGTTTATCTCAGGTAACTGAGCATCTTATGGCACAGAGTGGCACGGACTTGAAGATGGCTAAACTGTTATCATTCAAACTTTATGTTTTCATGTAGATTTTGGGACCTCTGTTTGTAAAAACTCTGATGAAATAATGAATGATAACTTATCTTTTAAAAACGTCTCTTTTGAGTTGTTTTCTATGATTATGACTGTTGTACTATGAAATAATACCCCAGATTAGCTTCCACTGCTATATGTCAAAAATGGGGGTGTTATAGATTGGTATCAAAGACAGGTTTATAGAGAACAAGGTTGAAACCTTAACTATAACTGCTTTTATTTTTTCATCCAAGAAAGTCCTCCGTGCCACTACATTTTTGGAATAGTATGTAAAGTACATAACCATTATACTATTATATAAATAGCTTATGTTATTTACCACTGGGTTGTTAACAGAGCGATGTCTTCTCCTAGTCACCCTACTTCTAATATTGAGGATGCTTATTCCTCTAACTTTCTGGATTATATCCCGGCTTCACCAGACTATGTCCTAACTTCACCAGGAAAAAATTATTCTAGCTCTTCAAATAACTCATTTGGTTTAGTTCCAATAGCTTCACCAACTCTTTCACTTTTTCATGACACAATCATTCATTTTTATCGTCTTTAATCATAAGCTTTTATCAAAAATTCCAATAAAATTCTCTAACTAGGTAATCTATGAATCTTACCGAGTTTAAACTCGATAATTCAAAACATGTTAGATCTGAATTAAAACCCATAACAACTTACGTTTGAGATACAAAGAAAGTAGTGATCGTTGTAATGAGCTTCGAAAAACGTTCTTGAATTTTCTTCTCAAACTCGGTAATGGACTCGGTGAATAAAAAAATTAAAAAGAAATGATTTTCTCCCTTTTATAGTGACCGAATATCAATGTTTGAGTAACGACAGTTTCAGCCCCTGTAGTTTTCCTTTTTCAATTTAACTCATTTATTTTCCGAAGTTTGATTTGAAATTTTCAAAAACTCGCCCTCGAGTAATGATGACTTTTCAAAACTTGACCAATATTATGATAAACTCCCCCTTGGAATGAATCATGTTAAACACTTAGTCCGAAAAATGAAGATTTTTGTTTTTCAAAGTCCATTTTAAATTTCTAAAATAAAAACTCCCCCTCGAAAATTTATCATTTTTCAAAGTCAATTTATTTGAGAGATCATTGTTTTCATTTAATTTCAGAAATGATGTATAAAATGAAATAGCAAGAACTCCAACTCAGATTATGTGATCTTTAAATTATATGTTTTTTTAAATATGACAAATCTTTTTGTATTTTTGAAGTTTTGCAATTTTTGTTTTGTTTTTGGAAAATTTATTTACATGTTTTCAATGTATGATCTTTTCAAAAAGATAACTTTGTTAGACATTCCAACTGAGTTGTAGTTATACATCTCATACCAATGCGATGAACCAAATACTCAAAGTGGTCTTTAGGAAGAGCTTTAGTAAATAGATCCGCAAGTTGGTATTCTGTGCCGACAAAGTAAAGTTCCACAGTACCCTTCTCAACATGTTCCTTATTAAAATGATATCGAATGTTTATGTGCTTTGTCTTTGAAAGCTGAACCGATTGCATTGAATAGCAATGCCCTCTTGAATCACCATACCTCGGGATTCCGTTGTACTGTATCCATATCTAGCATTTTGTACTCATACCAAATGAAACTTGTGCACACAGGCAACAAGGGAAAAACATATTCATCCTTGCATAGACATCATAGTACAATCTTGTTTCTTTGAACTCCAGCTCACGAGTTTTTCACCTAGAAATTACAATCCTCCTGATGTGCTTTTACAGTCATCTTTACATCCTACATGGTCCGCATCTGAATATGTAATTAGTTCAAATCCAGAATCTTTCGAATACCATAGTCCCATGTTGTAGGACTGTCTTAGGTATCGAAAGATCCGTTTAACCTCTTTGAGGTGTTTAACCGTAAGACGTGCTTAATAGCGAGCACATACAAAAGTAGCATAAGCAATGTCTGGCCGACTGGTTGTTAGGTACATTAGCCCTCCTATCATATGAAGATAAGTCGTTTGATCAGTAGGAGTGCCTTGTACATCAGCATCCAGTCTCTCAGTTGCCATAGGTGTGCTCATTGAGACGCACTCATCTAGACCATGTTTCTTTAATAACTCAATAGCATATTGTGACTGACTTATGAATATGCCACGGGGAGATTGATGAACTTGAAGTCCAAGAAAGAACTTTAGTTCATTCACTATCCATTACCATTCAAAATATTTTTCATTAGATTTGCAAAACGCTTTGAAAAATCTGGATTTGTCGATCCAAAAATAATATCATCAACATATACTCGAACAAGTAATATGTCATCCCTATGACGTCGTGTGAACAAAGTCGGGTCAAGAATACCTTTAGTGAACCCATGTTCAATTAGGAAAGAAGATAATTTGTCATACCATGCACGAGGTGCTTGCTTAAGGCCGTATAGAGCTTTTTTCAACCTGTAGATGTGATCTGGGAGTTCTGGATCAATAAACCTTTTAGGTTGGCTGACATAAACCTCCTCTTTCAATGGACCATTGAGAAAAGCCGTTTTGACATCCATTTGGAAGATGGTGATATTCTTATAAGCAGCATAAGCAATAAACATCCGAACGGCCTTAAGGCGAGCAACATGAGTAAATGACTCTTCAAAATCAGTTATTTCTTCTTGCCTGTATCCTCTTGCCACAAGACGAGTTTTGTTTCGAACCACAATATTTTCAGCATCACACTTATTCTTCCAGAGCCAATTGAGAGCAATAATATTCTTTCCTTCTGGACGTGGAACGAGTTCCCAAACTTGTAGTCTCTCAAATTGATTCAACTCATCTTGCATGGACTCAATCCAACTGTGATCTGCCATAGCTTCTTTGATATTCTTTGGTTCAATAGTGCTGACAGTTAATGCATACATGCAAACCTCGTAATCTGTTTGAAGCCTTTGACGAGTCATTACAGGTTTGGATAAGTCACCAATAACTTGGTTAAAGGATGATCTTTTGTCCAAATGTGAGTTGAGGGTTGTACTTGATGGAAATTATGCACATTTGATGGTTCTAGAGTAGCCGTAGAGGATTCAATTTACTCATAACGTGAAGTATTATATGGAACAAAATCCAGGTTGCCATTAAAATTAGCAGAATCTTCTTGATTAACTTCATCAGCGTTTGTTAAAGAAATTGGAGAAGTTTGTTCATCAGATGTAGTTTCAATGGGAGGAGCCTCATGTTCTTCAACAATGATCGAAGTTGTGGAAGATGAGTCTTCATGAAATTGAGTCGGTTGTGTAGCAGAATTGGTGGGTGTATCAAAAGACCTTTTATTAAAATATTCTTCAAACATTGGACCGAACAAATTTTCCAAATCTTCTTTGGATGGAGTATTCATTATGTCTGCTGATGAAGTATTATTGTTGAATCGTTGGAGCACGGGTTCTAAACAATCATGTTCAGAAGCCATAGCTGTAAGCTCGTCAAACTTGACATGAATGGTTTCCATAATCTTTTTGGTGCGTTGGTTATAGATTTGAAACCCTCTTGATGTTTCCGAATAACCAATAAAAACCCCAATGTCTGCTTTTGGTTTCATTTTTCCAAGAATCATACGCGTCATATTTGTTGGATAACACAATGAGCCAAACACATGAAAATACTCAACATTCGGCTTTCGTCCATGTAATAGCTCATAAGGTGTTTTGTTATGTCGTGTATGAATGATTGATCGATTTTGAGTAAAACAAGCTGTAGCCACCGCTTCAGCCCAAAGAAATTCAGGTAATCGAGAAAAGATAAGCATTGTTCTAGCAGCCTCAACAAGAGTATATATTTACTCTTTCAACCACTCCATTTCTGAGACGTAACGAGCATTAAAATCGTTGCAATGATGCCTAACTTTCATAATGAGCTTAAGAGTGTTCAATTTTGGAATTTCAATACCATTGTCATACGAATCTTGCAAACTTTGCTTTATAAATCATTGACTTGTCAATGATTTCTTTATAATCTCTGGAGTTTCGTCTTTTGAATGAAGAAAGTAAACCCATGTATATCGAGAAAAATCATCTACTATCACAAGAATATAATTATTTCCATTGATCGAAGCTACCCTCATTGGATCGCATAAATCCATATGAAGTAATTCTAATTTGGAGTGATCACTGGAACAATTTGGGTGGAAAAGGTTTCTTGTCTTGCTTTTTCCTCTTTCACAAGCATAACAAAGGTGATCCTTTCCAATTTGAACTTTTGGAAGACCATAGAACCAGTTAAGTTTGATAAGATCGTTTTGGTTTCTAAATTAAGAATGTGAAGGTCCGACGTACCATACCCATGACTTTGCAAAGTTTGCTTGGACATCAACAAACTAGGAGAAGAAGCATCTATGTCAGAATGAAGATAGTATACAAATTAATTCCGCGTCCGCTCATTAATGACAAATCAACTCCTTCCAGATTTCGCACGTACATGTCTGAACGAAAAGCACATCTAAATCACTATTACAAGATTGCCCAACGCTTAAAGATATGTCCAAGACCATCAACATAATATACATAAAATAGTTACTGTCCATGTATATAATCACCAGACAGCTTGTGACTGGCTGCAAAATTATCATATTCTAAAGCGAATGGTGCCATGAATTTCTACAATGAAATTTCTCAAGCATGATCGATCACTCTCCGTCATATGCTTGGAACAACCACTATCAACAATCACAGAACGATCTGAGACTACCTCAACACACGAAAACCAACACATGGACAAGCGGGAGCAATTTGACTACCCATTATTTAAACAGGACACCGATGATTTTCACAGATGAACGACATAATTAAAACATTCAAAGTTGTGGTAACGAAGACCAAACAACATTTTGGTTGTGATTCAATCCAATTTTTTACCAAATTCGGTTCGACTTGTTCGAATTTTTGTCTTTCATGGATATTCTTATATTGTCTCTCAAAGTGATTTTCTTTGTCTTAAATGCACTAGAAGACCCTTACGTGTTATAGCATTTGAGGCACTTCCTACATCAATCTATAGTGAAGATGAGACTACAAAAGTAGTATCTAAAGACTTAGATTGTGTCAACTTCTCAAAAAACCTAGTCTTAAGAACTACATAAGTAGTGTCTGAAGATGTTGGTGTTCTAGAATTAGTGGATAAGGCTCTACGATCATTCGAATGCACATTCAATTTATATTTAGCAAAACATTTATCATGACATGGAATAAGTACATTTTGCATACAAGAAACACATAACAAAGTTTTTGCTTTAGAAGCGTTTGCAACATCAACATCAATTACATTCTCCTTATTCGAAATAACATTCGCAGATGTATTATCTTTTTGCTTATTTTTCCTAACATAAACTGAAACATTCTTTGCTGCTTTCTTAGAGTTATCTAAGACACTGTGCGCAACATGTGAGTCTCTACTCATTGGTCTTCTAACTCTAGATGTAGCATTCACTCCTGTAGAAGATAAACCACTTTTAGTCTTGTTTATTTGTGATTCTTGTGTTGTGACAACTCTGTACATTCCTGGTTTAATGACATTTTTGTTCTGATTTGCCCCTGTTTGTTTGTTAGATGAAGTCTGTAAAGTGACTGGTTTTGACACAACATGGTTTTCTTCTGTTTTGGAAACATCCGTTTTCTTTTGAAAAGCGTGTTTGTTTAGTGGTGTGACACAAAGAAGAGATTGAGAACCATTTGTTTTGTCAAACTTAGTATTTACAGACTTACCTTTTTCAACTTTTTCCAATCTTGTCTTTAACTCAGATATGGTAGACAAAAGATCCTGATTCTCAGCACGAATAGCACCATATGCATATGTTTTCTCAGAAACATGAACAATTAATTCATCCATTTCCTTTTGAGTTTGAGACCGTGTCTTTTTGATTGAATCGAAAAGCTTTTGATATTCAATTTTGACATTGTCGCGTTCTTTTATCAAAGATTGCACTTTAAAATCCAAAGACACGTTCTCATTCTCAAGTTTCTCCAACTTTGAAATCCAAGAGTAATCAAGAGGATTTGTGTTTTTATTTCTCGAAGTTGAATCCCATTTATGTTTTTCTTTTTCATGTTGTAGCTTTAATTCAAAATCAACACTTTGCTTTTGACATCTTTGAACATCTTTTTCAAGAATTTTTATTCTAGACTGCAAACCCTCTTGAATCTCAAAAGATTTCTTTTTGACTTGATCAAGTTCATCACTTAAGATCTTATCTACGCATTCATGATTTAACAACACACACAGCTCAACATCATGTTTGAGAGATGCTTCCAAAAGTTGATCTTTCAACAACTCATTTTGCTTCTCTAGTTCATGAAGCTCACTTTCTGTCGACTCAAAAACATCTTTCATTTCTTTTATATCCCTTTGAAATAGATTATGAAAGAATTCAAGATAAACCTTCAACTCGTTAAGAATTGGTTTAACTTGGTCTTGACAAAAATCATTGATTTGTATCTCTGCCGGTGATGTGTAAAAAATGCTTACCCTTTTACAGTTTTTTTGTATTAGCAAAGACAGCTTTTCAAAACCCACTTTTATCTTGTCTAATTCTTTGATCAAAGGTGACTCACTTGGCATATTTTTTGATACCGGAATCTTAACCGAGGGAATAAAAGAAGATGGAAAATATTTTTGCTCGACAGAAAGCTCTTTTTGAGGAACAAAATCTTTATAAAGCGCATTTATTTTTTTGTAGTTAATTGTCCAACAGTTTTGCTTATTTACAACAACAATTGGATCATTCATTTTTTATGTCATTTTTTGTTTACTTTTGAAAGCATCCTCAAGAGTGTCCTCAGAATCTCTAACATTCAAAGGAATTTCTAAGTTACCTAAACAAGATGCATTTTTTGTTGACTTTTGACAGCATCCTCTAGAGTTTCCTCAGAAACTCTTACAATCAAAAAGGATTTCTAATTACCCATCCTAGATGCAACATATAACTATGGACATTCAGAAATTGCTTATCTGAGTTATAAAGGATTCGGATACCCTAAACAATGTATTTAATTGTTGAATCATAACAACAAAGGTTTTAGGTCCGAGCACTAAACAATGCTTGTAAAGAAATACCTAATTTCAAAAAACAACCTCAACATTCTTTTTTAGTTTTTTCCGTCCTCAATATCAATGAATAGTATCAAGATACTTATCCTCGTTTTATCACTCATTTTTTCTTTTATAAATTAAATTGTGATTGTTGTAATTCTCATTTTTCTGTTTGAAAGTTATTGACCTCTTGACCTCAACTTATCTCATTGTTTTTTGAGATCTCGAATAATAACTCGATTCACATACAAGTTGAGACTCAGCTTTGTTTTTTTGAACATGTTTTCCCATTCATCATCAGCTTCAAGAATTCTTTTTAGTTAATAGTTTAGCTCCTGTTATGTTTTCCAAAACCTGATCCTTTCTTTATACATCTTAATCTGACTGGTTAAAGTCACATTTTTTTGTTGGACCTTTTGAGCAAATCTTTGTTGTTTTACAGCTTCATCATATGCATTCCTAGCAAGTGTTTCTAATGCATACGGATCATAAACATGTGTATCTTTATTTCAATACCGCCACCAATAATAACATTTCCTTGACAACAATTGAAATTGAATATTGCTATAATTGTGATCATCATCAATGGTAACTATTAAGAATTTTAAGTAAAAGTTGGATACATTTGTTCATCATTCTCATTAATGATGAAGATTGTACCTCACTTATAAATGCAGACTCATAGCTTGGCTCATCATCAGAATTTTGATCAGCTGGTTGAATTCTGGCCATTAAGCATATGTTTGCACTAAGTTCTTCAATTTCTTCCATCCTTGAAGCATCAGCAAAGAGAAAATCATTCGCTCATCGTAAAGAATTACACTGTCTTCACCTGTTTTTGCCAACAACATTTGCTCCATAGAAATACTTTCGAAACACGAACCCTTGGCTTGGACAATTCCTACATAATGTCCTTTTTCCCACCTCGCATATAGGCATTGACCCGTTGAAGTATTTCCTGGAGTCGGAGTTCAACAAATCTTTTGAACATTTGCAGTCTCATTTTTGGTAGTATTCATATTCCCTCATAATACTTGCTTCTTGAACTAAGCTTGTCTATTATTTCTTCCCAACATTACATAATTTTTGCTTTGAATATTCACCCGTCACCATTTGAACGACTGCTTGATTTCTGGTATTAGAACGGAAGCACTAAACATGTTTGGTTGATTAGAGAAATTTTGAGTAAGGGCTTTGGCAAGTAACAACATAGCATATGCTAGGGGAGATCTCAGAATGGTTGTGAACATCCATCCTGCTACATACCACTTCATCCATTAAAGTCAACTACAGAGAAGATGTTCACATAATAAAAGAGGTGTGTTCTAGAAGATGAACCCGTGTGTGTTACTAGAGCCAAAAGATCATGAGACTCTTCTAACTTTCTTTTGCCCTTTAAGAATAACCAATTTCTCAATTACGAAAGATAATCAAAAGATGCATCGAACAATCAACAGTCAATTTCTTAGTGCCAAATGAACTTGAGTCAACATATTTCAACCATTCTGGTGCAAACTATTCATAAAACTTTTGTTTAACAGAAACACGTTAGAAACTTCATTGTTGTATTTCATTCCAAATCATTCATTAACTGAGCGAAAACGATAGTAGACAGAAACTAAGAGGACTCTCCTGTTCAGCAACCAAATTGATCAAATCATTTGTAAACCACGCGTTCTCTAGTCAACTTGTTTTGTATAGTTTCCCCTCAACAAACGTTCAACACGAGCCCCATTTCCCTTGGCCGGTCGTCTTACAAGAAACCACATAATTATAAATCTCATTAGGAAATAGAAAGAAAATCATATTATGAGGTTCCATTTCCCGCACATAGTACAATAGTCATCCCTATAAAGAATCCTCTACATCTTGCAACCTTGGTTATTGTTTAACCTGTAGGTGTGATGTTCCTAAAACGACACAGGGCCATCTTTCTAGATGCTTTGAGAATCCACTTTTCGATTTTCCTCTTGCGATTAAGAAAATCGTTTTGAAATCCTACTAGCCCAAGGTAATTAACTGCCCCTTTCAAGCATGGGTGGCCCTATTCTTAGAACCGCATCACAAGGATTATGTATGTTTTGGATGTCACATGTCTTAAGATTCAAAGATTGGGATCTTTTTAGACGAATAAGAGTGAGAATTGTAAGAAAATAACCAAACTCGTAACAGTAGTGCCAAATTCGTAACACTGTTCATGGACAAACAATTATCTGAAAACAACATAACCGCTTTCCTCGAACAGTCCACTATCAAAACTCGGACATCGTCCAAATAATAATAAACTTGGTAAACTGCAAACTACTCAAATTCGGTAACACTATTTATTATAAACTCGTTAAACCTAAATTGTTAAAATACAACAGTTATGAATTATTAATAACCAACATAATTCATGAAACGAATTTTATGAATGACTAGAAAATCCAAGTGTGTTAAAAACTTCAAATTCGAATGAAACCGAATTGGTTACCGGGTTTTATTAGTAAATCTTAGAAAAACCAATATTAACACTTCAAAACACGATAAAACCATGAAATGAAAGTGTAAAATGACTTGTAAAGCTTATTACCGAGTTTATACTTAGTAAAATTCCCTATATCACAAATTCGATGGAACCGAATTTGTGAACTTAACAAACTCGATAAAACCGAGTTTAATACCGAATTCCTAATATAAGCATTTTGATAGAACTAAAAGATCGAATATATCTATACACTGATAATTTCGTACTGAAATTGCTAAATTTACAAGAAAAAGTCTTCCGAAACTCAAAACCACTCTACCGAGAATGTAAAGCTTTAACCAAAAAAATCAAAACCACACTTCTGAGAATGAAATGAACACTTCCAAAAACATAATAACGTCTAAAACTCGAAAAAAAAATCACATCACACCAAATCAATATCAATCTCGAAACCTCGAATAGCACTACCGAATTCAAGCAACCATCACTCCTTGAATCTCAGTGGTCGAGACCAAAAAAAAAAATCACACTCCCAAATCAAGCACTCTACTTCCTCTATTGACGATTTGCTACCAACTTGATAGGTCTCATGAATCTTGAATCAATCATATCAACATGTAAGATTAGAGAGAATGAGGGCAAGTGAATGGAAAATTCAAATCTTATTATGGAGGGAAAAATGAGAGTTATTTACAAGAGCATCACCCTCTAAAGATTAGAGGGCTATTTATAGGCAATGGGAGGGAGGCTTCCCCTTCCTTAAATTTTCCCTAACTTACAATACCTAGTGCCTAGAATTTTATTATGGCTATTTCATACTTGAAGCATAAAAAACCTTATTACAAGCACTGATATTAAAAATAAACAAAATAAAGTCTAATAACAAAATATAATAAAACCACATAATTGACACTTTTCATAAACCTAACACAAAAAGTAGTTTCTCATGAAATCAAGGAATTACCCGCACACTACTCCGCTACCCTTCAAAATAAACTTCCTCTAAAAGAAACCGATCCTGGAAGTTTCATCCTTCCTTGTATTATCGGAAACCACTCCATGAGTAATGCTTTAGCTAATCTAGAGGCAAGTATCATCGTTATGCCCTATTCCTTATTTAAAAGATTAGGACTTGGAAGCTTGAAACCAATTAAAATGACTATCGAAATGGCTGATAGATCCATGCAATCTCCAAAATGGATAAAAGAAAATGCACTAGTGAAAATTAGTAATTTCATGTTTCCCATTGACTTCGTCGTTCTCGACATCATGGAAGATGAAAATGTCCTGATTATCCTAGGCAGGCCTATGTTGGCAACTGCTCATGCAAAGATTGATGTTTACGGTAAAAAGATCTCTCTAGGAGTTGGAAATGATCAAGTAGTTTTTAATATCAATAAGAAAGAATCTCTCGCATTTATTTCTCATATCTGCGTTATAAACGAATAAGATAAAACGCAAGAATTAGATGATTTAGTCATGAATAACGAAAAGGTAGGGGACTTTGAAAATTACTTATCACCAGAATACGGAAGCCAAGATATAACTTTGCTCTCACCATCAGAATTAACGGAAGACAAGGAAGATTTTAGTATGACGCTTTGTGATCCTGATAAAAGAATGAGCATAGGATTGGAAGAATTTATTGATATAGACGACATGTGGGCTGACCTAGATCCAGAGATTTTGTCCAATGAAAAAGCTAAAACCAAATTCTTAAAAAGCGGTGGTAGAATCCATTTACACAGCCCTAATAATTTACAACTTTCTTGCAAAATAGGGTTTGTTAATTTTAACCCCTATTTTGAACCACAAACCCCTTTCAACATAATGTCCAGAAAAGCCTATAACACCATCATGAATCATGAACTAATGTATTCAGGAATTAACATGGTGGGACTTGCTAAAAATGTAACTATGTAGTTTCATAGGAAACTACCAATTCTTAGTTGATTTCATCATTCTCGAAAACATTAGTGAATTTTTAGAAAAGGGATTAACCGAAGTTTTGTTTGGACAACCTTTTAAAGAATAACTAGGACTAGTTGAAGAGCGGGGTAAAGGAACACTTTGGTTTAAAATCGGTAATGATAAAATAATATTTCATATGCCACTAGCCGAAAAAGCCTTTAGGAAACTAACGGTAAAACAACATAACTCAATGGGAACCCTGTTAAAAGTCAGTGACGAAGTAAGAAAAAAGGAATCCATAAGCCTGAAAAAAAGATTAAAGGATTCTACATAGGTTACCTTAGTTTAGGAAATGAGTACAAATATGATTAGGAAGTTATAGATTAGATTCGGGGATGTATTGATGATGGGATGACATAGAATGAGCATGAGTCTAACTTAAAGACTCGTTAATAAACAAAAGTGCTTGTCGGAGACACCCTCCTTTATTTAATGAAATTTTCCTTTTTCCATTAGTTTGGTTTATCATGTTTCCTTACTTTGTTATTGCAAAATCCAGGAAGCAAGGAGGGAAAATTAATATCGAGAACCGCTGTCGACTCATAATCATGTGGTAACCTTGTTGAATTTGCAGCAGTTACGGCGTAACAAATTAAGTTTACGCCTTAACCACTGCAGTTACGACGTAAACTATTTCATGGTTACGCTGTAACACCTTAAAACTTCAAAATTTTACCACTTGATTTTGACGTAACCACCGGAGTTATGTCGTAACCTCCTTTTGAATCCTTAAAAATTTAAGTTTTAAATATGTCTAAACCTTGTATACGTAAATGACCTTGTAGGTATGTTCTCTGGAAGCCCCCAACGAGACTATAAACCTCGTCCACTTATGGCCACCAAGTGGTTTAGCGCCGCGTGGCTTTTTGTTAATATGCTAAATGCAACCCGTGATTTCCTACAAAGTGGATGAAGGTTTGTATTTTTGTACACTTCATAATTTTGTAGAAGGATTCTATGCTTTGGGTTTATTTTGTGATCACATGGGATAAAGAGCTTGCAAGAAGACAGAAATAATCTAAAGATTTCAGCCAAATTTCCAAATTTTAAAAGCAATTCTCAGGGAGTTTTCTTCTTAATTCTACTTTTTTTATTTCATTTCCCTTAATGAACAATAGGGAATTATACAATTAAAGTGGGGGATGGGAGTAGAATTAATCCTTGAGGTAATGTTTTGCCTTGATTTTCTAATTTATTTGAAAAATAATTGCCAATTTTAATATTTTGGACAATTTTTCTTAAATAACTAGAATTAATCTTTGTCGAATGCACGTTACCCTTTATTATTACTTGGTGAGATTTATGCCTAATACTCCGTTTCCATTATATTACTCAAAAACCTACCAAAATATTGAGTGTGTCGGTAGTATTGTAGACTATAGAACTTGGCATATACACCATTTCGAGACCTAATTGATTAGCAGGAATGGATAGTTTAAGAAGGCAACACTTAGGAAATCACCCAAATAGCCTATAAATTTGCGTTATCGAGCTTGTAACACTGACTTTCGACCATCACGTGATAAACTCGCTTTTGTTGCAACATCATTATAAGTGCAAGATACCCCTAGATCACCTTGGTTGAGCCAATCTATGTTTTCACCCTGACTCTAAATTCTGTATACAACCATTTTCAACCATACCTACTCTGTAGTCTTTATTTTCTTTATGTTGAAATCTCTAGCTACTTAAGTCCATGGTTCGGGGGGAATGGGAACAAAAATTATATGCATTCGTGGAAGACCAATCAGTTATGATCTATAAAGACCCCTTGTATCACCACTTTTAACATTATTTATCTCAAGTGGGGGGATGTACGTATAATATCACATATTACAAGGGCAATAATTAAAGATATAAACTCCTGCAACATTTGCATATTTATCATGAAGAAAGTGATGAAAAGAGGGTGAAACAAAAAAGTCACCCATGTGCTAAAAAAGTATAAAGATGGTGCAAAATAAAAAAATGGAGCTAGTAACCCATTATTGCACCAAGACAACTCAGTAATTATGAAGAATGGAGCTAGTAGCCTATTATTGAAGATCAGATTTTTGGGCCAAGACCCTTGGACCCATGGATAGACAGTAGCTAGTTATGACAACCTTAGATTACTTTAGACTATTTGTTTTGTGTTAACAACCACTAAATGTGTATCCCATGTTTATCTTAACCCATTTATCACCCTTTAAAACCATATTACCCTTGTTTAACCTACGTTCCGACATTATTTAGACCTATTCTAACTGGTGTATATTTGTGTACTTTCCAAGCTTATGATAGAATACATGCTATGACTGTGCAATTGAGCGATCACCCCGAAAATGAAACACTTAGACTAGTGGAGAGCTGAGTGACTTTTTATCCCGTTTTCTTGAGGTGCTCGGCTTTGATGTTTTCTAGCATAAGAGTCTTATAAATTCATTTCTTGAAGTTATTCTCGAGAAATCTTTTTATAAATTTTTTTAACAGGTTCTACTTGAGGGAAAACAGAAGTCAAGTAGGGGGATATTTGATAACATCAAATATTTAATACTTTTTGATGGCAAAATACCCCTTATATTACCTGCAAATGTTTCACTAATACTCGAAAACGAGATATTTCTATCATTTTGTAGTTTTCAGGTGAAATGCAGGAAAGTGACAAGAAACAAGGGAAAAAGGACTCAAAGTGTAAATATTTGAAGAATGTTATGGCGTAACTCCAAAAATGGTTACACCGTAACATATATTAAGCAAGTACGAAGAACAAGACAACTTTACGCATAACACCATATCTAGTAACGCCGTAAACATGAATTTGGAAGGAAATCTTACCATAGATAGAGTTATGGCGTAACCCCTTATGGTTACGCCGTAACCATGAAGATCTACAAAATATGGAAGGAAGATCACGTACTTATGGACATTATTTGAAGGTTACGGCGTAACACCATATCTGGTTACGCCGTAACAACACTGCTTAAATAAGGAATGCCATGTAAGAAGGCTTAGAAACGTTAAGAAATGCACCTTAACAGTTAACCCCGTAACAGGTTCGATACCTATAAATAGAGGCCTCATTCAATCTATTTCAACATCACTTCCTCCACAGCCAATTGGAGAGGCGAAAAAGGCTTCCAACCTTTAAAGAATTCCACCTAGAGTCCAAGGGAGATCATACTTTACTTACTTTTTATATTTAATAATTCAAATACGAATACTGTAAGAATTATGAGCTTTCAATCTATGATTACTTCTATTTCTTGCTGTGTTTTTGTTACCATGAGCGTCTAAGCACTTAAAGTGTTGGCCTAGTTATGTAATTACTATTGTTATGATGTTTGTTTCCGTTAGAATATGTTTCATTAGATAACTCCTTTGACTATCGTGTTAATCCTGGGTTTTTGGAATACGGGTGTTGTGGACCTTTGGCAATGCCCCAATATTAAAATAATCTAGTCAATATGGGATCCATCGGGTAATAGGGAGGATCTATAACTCTGACCCCTAGTGTAGGAACTAATCGGTCTCCGCACATATCACTCAAAATACTTAAAAAGCACAAGAACTCTTTTAAAGAGGGTTAATAACATGTATAGGTTATTAGATCAGTTTTGGGAATAGTTAGGATTAATCACTGCAACCTGGATATCCTACCTCCTATACGATTTGGACTGAGTCAGAATCGCTGGAAGTATAGGTGTTTAAGGTTTTAAAGTGTTTGTAAAAATTCTAGATTCGACTTTATGTGAATTCAATACTTGCACAATATAAACAATATGCTTATCTAAACAATTATAAAAGACAAATAATGTAAGACAAGAGATAAGAGTAAGAACAATCAAACCACAACGCGAGGATTTATAGTGGTTCGGTAACGAAGCACCTCTTCGCCCTACTCCACTCCCCGAGCACCTAACTCGAGAGTTTTCTTCACTATGTCAACAAGCTCCCTTATGGCGGAGAAAACCGTACACAACGTTGCTTACACCGATTTACGACACAAAGCTAAATGTCGAGTTCTAATCTTAGCTAGAACCAATCTATCACAACACGACTTCACTACTTGTTCACGACTTCACAACTTCACGACTTCTTCACAACTTCAAGACTTCTTCACAACTTCAAGACTTCACTTCACCACACTACTTATATCACAACTATCTAACACTACTTGGTAAGATCACCACGATCTAACTATACTTACAAAGATCGCCAAGATCTAGCTACTACACACAAATACAAGATATACAATTGATTTACAAATATGTGATATGAATGCAACAAGGTTGCAATACACACTAAGGTGTAATACTTCTTCACTTGATGATGGAAGTATTCTTCTCTTGCACTTGAAGAATTGAGCTTGGATTACTTAGAAACAAAGCTTTATAATTAAATGATCAAAGGATTTTAGTGAGATGTGTGAGCTGTTTTAGAACAGAAAGAATGAGTGCAAAAGGTGAGAAAATAGTGGGGAAAAGTCCAGTATTTATAGGACAAACTGAAGGAGCGTCAGTCTATGGGCGGTCCCCTTAAATAGGTGGGCGGTCCCCTTAAAATTAAGGGGGCCGCCCGTGTATTTAAAGGGGCCGCCCTAGACTAGGGGCTCCCTAGTTTGTCTTTTGTGTAGGGAGAATTTTCTAGAACTTTTATAGTCGTTTTAGGTCTGAAAATTTGAATTTCAAAATGTTTATTTTGAATAAAACATTTCTTTTAATTGTAGAAAATGTTTTGTAATATTTATAAAAATGTTTACAACATTTTATAATAGTGTGAGGTTGAATAAAAATTTCCTTTGATCATAAAATGCATTAAGTATTTATTTATTCATACCTTGAAGTGATATAAATTTCAAAAATGAAAATTTACTACTAATTACTTGTTTACGTTTAATTTTACATTTGACGTTTTTATATTTTGTGATTATCAAAACGTAAGGATGTCGATAAATATTAATAATGTTTTAGGCATTATTTATATCAACACCATTTGTTACCTTCTTATGACTGTGAGTTCAGAGGCAAGACCATAAAAACATAGAGGACCTCACCCTTTAAATAGATAGTGCCTTTAAATAGATAAAGCCACACAAACAGTCAACTACATAATAATTTTAGGAAAGAAAAACAAATATACCTCACATGCAAACCTGTATAGAAATGACATTTGATTCCTAATGTTTTCACTTTCCAGAAATAGTAGATAACAAAGGTCTCATTTCACATATTCTCTTAGGATACATACTACCCATAACTTCCAAAATTGTTTGAGTTAGCAAACAGTGTTGACTTTGCTTATTGTCTTTACCTGCATGACCATACTTATGCTCTACTTATTATTTTTTAGCTTATTGTAATTTCCTGCTAAAAGAATTAGTACTTATAGATTCATAGCAACTACTTAATCCAAAGTCTTAAGATTCCGAAACTATGTTTATTTGTATATTCATGTCTTGACATATATTCATAACAGCCATTAATTTGATTATGTTATGCTTATTATCTTCTGGTTAAACAATTAGTACATCTAGATTCATAATATTGCAGAACTATTCTTAATTTGTTTATTCATTTTCTTTTCATTTTTAAACTTATTTAGTTATTTTTTTGTGCATTTAGGAATATCATGCGAGAGTTTACGTTAAAAGCAAACTCCATTACTTTCTATTGATGAAAGACAGACTTAGGTTGGACCAGTGTGTGTTGTTTAGGGAAACTTGCTTTGGGCGGTGGTTGGATTTAACTTACGTTCAAAATGAAGAAAGTCTCATACATTATATGCTTCAGAAGCAAAAGTTTTCTGATAATAATCACTATGATCTTCCGCTAATTTATAATATTAATGGTCATACTCTTCACTTTGGGCGGCGTGAATTTTGTCTCATTAGTGGATTTAAGTTTGGGTGGATAAGTTACCGTAATTTTAGGGACGGTGAAATCACTTTTCGTGATCGTGTATTTCCTGAAAAGATAGGGGAGTATGTTAAAAACATAGATCTTCTATCTTTGATTGAGGATGAAGTGCGTTTCACAAGCCTTTCTGATTCAGACTCTATACGAGTGTGTTTATTGTTATCTTTGGAAGTTATATTCATGGGTCATGATTTAGGATCTGCAGTAGATGATGTATTTCTTAGGATGGTTGAGGATCTTGAAGATTGGAATGATTTTCCTTAGGGAGAACATATGTGGCGGGAGTTATACGCTGCCATCAGGAATGTTAACTCAAACCATAAGCAAGCGCACCATAAAGCATTGGAAATTAACCCCAACTTTGTTCCCACATATTCCTTGTCTGGATTTGTATTGTGTTTCAAGGTTAGTATTAGTTTACAAACACTAGTCAAGTCATTTAATTACTAAACTTGTTTCTAATATATACCATTTTTAGATTTGGATTTTAGAGTCATCAAGTGTGACTGATCGTTAGTGGACTAAAGATTCTAAAGGAATCCCGTGAGGATGTTTCTGGTCCAAGCATTTTCCATTTCAAAAATTATTTCATAATTACTTATTTTCTCTGAGTAGTCAGACTTTCTCTACATAATACGTCTTTTTTCCTTAGGACAAAAAACCAAACTATGAGTTATATCCAAATAGAGCTGAGGCCCAATCAGAATGGTTTACAAGGAGCAGTGATTATTTCAAGATGTATACTCCGAGAGCGCCACCTGTTGAATATGGAGGGCTTTTTGGTGATTATCTAAAAAAGCTATCATTAGCTCACACACGTAGGGTGAAAGATAAAGAGCCATTTATCCAGAGTTGTCCTAAAATAGTTTCTCTAAAAGATCGTGTTAAGGCTTTGGAGGGTTTATGCGACAGTTTAATGATTCTACCTAAAGAGATCAAGAGTTTGAAAGCACGTGTCTACAAACTAGAGACTATTATTAATGTAAGTTTTTACATAGAGCTTATATACACCAATGCAGGTTTCTATATAGCTCTAGTTTTTACTTAATTATCATTTTTTACACAAATGCAGATTGTTACTAAAAAAGGACTTAAATCAGAAGCACAAGGATAATACATCTGGTAAGCAGTGTGATCTTGGTGACAAGTATTGGAGTGATCAAGATGGCGAACCATTTTTTAAATATATGGGTTCTACAAATCCATCAGCCAACAAGGATGTTGTCAATGATTTGGTGGATGCTTTAGATGACTTGGTTGATGAGGTAATTGATTACTTCAACTATCAATGGTTTTGTTTATGGGTTAATTATAACTTTTATACTTACTTGTCTTATAACTTTACGCAGAATGGTGTTGTTGAAGTAGAGAAATATCTTTCACAGGATGATTTTTTAAAAGCTCAAAAGCTAGAGGCTGAAAAAAGAGGGTGGCAGAGCAGAAGAGACTAAGGTTGCAATTGATGTTAGAAGAAGCCAATAGCAGGAAGAGTATAGATTTTAGTAAGTCCACTCACATGAAAGTTGCTATAGAGAGATGTGGAACAAACAAGAGGAGGTATGTTGATGTTCTCAGGCCACCTATTAAAGAAGATACATCTAAAAAAGTCCTTAGCATAGATAGACTAAAAAAGCAAAATAATGTGCTTGATGAATTTATGATTCAAATGTGTCTAAATCTCAAACCGTGGAAAGAGGCATGTCTTTTATCAATATTATTTAATTTGCCTAATATGTTTTTATGTAAATATGTTAATTAGTTTTATGTGCTATGTTTAGGATCTAAAGCGACCATCCAAATGCATCGACAAAATATACTGCAATTATTATTTGGAGCAGTTTCTAATTACATCTGGTTGGAGTCGTTGCAAGTTTCTTTGGCGCACTGAAATTGTTGTGGGTCGTCATTTCTGGGACTCTTTAATTGGGCTTGACGATGAGCGTTTAGGTTGGTTAGTTGACGATGTAAGTAATTTCCAAACAATTGCGTACTTTGTTCAGAATATATTTTGTTCTTCACATTTAAAGGTTTGTTTTTGATTATGTGTTTTTGATTACCTTCAGCACATTGAACTATGGGTGTGGTACATGTGGCATTTTAGACAATCGTTTGATGATTGGTCAATGGTGAGCTGTTACTTCCTTACTCTTCTACTTCAAGATTCAATGTCGTTGTTTTATGCAACTGATGAAATTTACCCGTTGGCATGGAGGGATGTTGAACAGGTATACATAGTAACCCATGTGATAGCACATCATTCTTTATTTATCCATATTTATTTTGTCACTGATTATTTTGAAACAATTGTAGGTCTTCATTCCTATAAATGAACCCAAGAGACATTGGTCTCTTGCACAGTTTCACATAAAATCTGGAAATGTCACATTCTATGACAATCAAAAGACTTACGATCCTGAATTTCATCCCTGGTATGTTAAGATGAGGAGTTGTTTAGAGTCTAAGCTTCCTGTTGTGCTACAACAGACTGGTGTGTTTGCCAGCAAAGGAACCGATCCAACCAGCTATAGTATTAAGTTTACCAATGCACAAAATGTCCCAAAGCAGGGTGGTGTATTTGGTGATTGTGGTGTATTTGTCTGCCTATTTCTTTACAGGTTAGTGACCTTTAAAGCTCGTAATTATCGACGATCATTTTCGAATTGAGTTAATACCCCAAAGAATCCATGATATTGTGTTATTGTATATACAGGTTAGCTCATGGGATCCCATTGGATGTTGAATGTGATAACCATGACTTGAGCAGGTTAGTCAAACTATTAGTGTTGACTTATGTATCTGTTGCAATGAATGGGTTATGTGTTTATGTGTGTTGTGTGGGATATGCGAGATTTGATAATCAATCCATTGAGCGTGATCGTCTCATTAGGATTGGATTTGTGTTAGATTTTGTCGAGTTCATTTCGTTCACTTTTAGTGACAAGGAAATGATTTTGGTGATTGAAGCGGTTTCGCGTTAATTGTGTAAGTAATTATACGTATATGTATTTTTGTGTTAGTAATATTAGGATAAGATTAGGTTCTAGTAGTTAGAATATGAAAGATATGAAATTTATATTTTTGGAAAGTTAGGGTTAATAAAAATAAAAAGTTATTTATTTTTAAAAGTCTAGTAAATTGCGTTTAAGCAAAAAGGTATGCGCAAGCAAGCTAAGGTTTTTATAAAAACTTAAGGTAATATTAATAATTAAGTAATTAATAGATAAATAAAAAAAATAAAAAAATATATATAAATAAGGCCAATCGGCCGGTTTTTAGGATAAAAGATAAAAAAAGGAAAACAAATCTTACTCTAATTAAAATTGGTAAAAGATATCTATCCTAAACCTTTTTGTAAATCTTATAAATACCAAAAACCCTTCCCCCCCCCTTGTTTTTAATTGTCCCAGCCGAATTTTATCAAATGAGGAGGAAGAAATTTTTTTTTCAAGTTTGGTGACTTTTGTGTTCAAGATTCGAAGATTTAAGGTATATATTATAATCCTTTGAGTTAATTATCGTTAAAAACATGTAATAATTATTATGATGGATAATTAGGGTTTCATAACATCTGTAATTAATGATATAATAAACATGTTATAATGATTATGATTTAATTAGAAGCTTATGGGTGTAATTGGTTAGGTTTAATTCGCGTTAAAACTTGAATTAGGGTTTGGCAGAATTTAGGACTGTGTTGTTTTGATGATATCTAGGTGATAAAGCATGAATTCTTATGATTCTTAAGCTTAGGTTGTAGCTCAGAGAGTCTAGTTTCCAGAACATT
>BQNB010049587.1:7645-41962 GCA_026074375.1 Tanacetum coccineum | reverse complement strand
AACGCTAGCTGGAGGAGAGAAGAACTCATCAAACACTGGTTGAAACATAAGATCCCATTTATGCCTTGATGGTGGTAAAAACGGTGCTGAAGGAGGAGGGTTTAGAACGAGTCATGAACTGGGTGTTGCAGGAGTCATTTCAAGAAGCGCGGGGTTCTAAACTGCTTTGTTCAGAAGCCATTGCCGTTAACTCATCAAAATCGACATGGATGGTTTCAATTATCTTTCGGGTACGTCGGTTGTAGATACGGTAAGCTTTCTTCTTGGGTGTATATCCAATGAAAATGCCTATATCAGCTTTAGCTCGAAGTTTGCCGAAATTCTCACAATCATTGTTTGGGTAGCAAAGTGCACCAAAGACATGAAGGTAGGATAAATCATGTTTTCTATCATGTAAAAGCTCATAAGGAGTTTTTCTATGGCGACGTCGTATAATGGATTGGGTTTGGGTGTAACATGCGGTAGCAACTGCCTCGGCCCATAGAAATAAAGGAGCCTTTACATAGATTAACATTGTTCGAGCGGCTTCAACAAGAGTACAATTTCGCCTTTCAACAACACCATTTTGTTGCGAAGTTCGCGCAACCGATGTTTCGTGAGAGATGCCAACCTGTTCATAGTAGTCTCGCAGAGTTTGATTAACAAACACAATTCCATTATCTGTACGAATGTTCCTCACAGTCGCATTTAATCTATTTTTATTATCATTTTCACAAACTTGATTATAAAATCAGGAGCTTCATCCTTTGATGCTAGAAACTTTACCCATGTGAACTGAATGTAATAATCCACAATGACGAGATGTACTTTTTCCCATTTACACTTGCAACACGCATAGGCCCACAAAGATCCATGTGCAGAAGATATAGTTTTTCTTGATTGGTGTCTTCACATTTAGGTTTATGTGATTGTTTCTTGCTTTTTCCCATGGCACATACAGAACGCAAATGGTCATTTTCAAATTTAAGTATGGGAAGACCACGTACTAGACCGTGTCTTGCCAAGTGATTAATAGCACCAAAATTCAAATGAGACAAATGACGATGCCATAACCATGACTTAGTCTTTGTGGCTTTTGACAAGAGACATATAGAAGAAGACGCCATCATATCCCTAATGGACAGAGAATACAGGCTAGTTTCTCAAGATCCTGAGAGTAAATCAGCACCTTCCAGATTACGAACAAAGCATGTGTGTTTTCTGAAAGCTACTTCAAGATCTGAGTCGCAGAATTGACTAACTAAGAATAGATTGTGTCCTAGTTCTTCCACATAATAAACTCTTAAAATTGTAACATTCGTAATCTGATAATCACCATACCCTATAATCTTCACAACTTGGTCGTTACCAAATTTGACAGTACCGAGAATATTATGAACGAAATTGATGAGCTGAGAGCGATCTCCGATCATGTGCTTAGAGCATCTGGAGTCCAAATACCACAGAATAATTTTGACAACATGTAGTCGATAAGAGAAGAAGAAGATGGAGCAACTGAAGTATTGGATCCCCAAGATGTACCGGGTTCCATTCTGTTAGCAGTCATAGATTTTGCAACCTTAGGTTTGCTATTTTGAACAGACTTAGATACTTTAGGTCTCCTGGTATATACTCTAGTTACTACATGTTTTGGTGCAACTACTTCAAGAGGAATGAGAACCCTAAGAGGCACTTTATTAGTGGCGGTTAACCTAGTTAAAGGGCACGCATTTCCAACTAAGGTGAAAGTCTTTCCAATGGGTTTCCGTTTATATCTAACAAAGTTAAAAACTTTTCCAGTAGGTTTCCATTCTTTTCTCTTTTTATTTTTCTTAGAGGCAGATTTAGCACGCATATTCATACTATTCACAAGATCAATTAAACATATAACATGATTAGCATCAAACAAACATTCATTCAATACAGAACAAAGAGCCTTAACACCTTTAACAGGATGCTTAACATGTTCATTGCAGACATTTTTAGAATCAGAGTTCTTTTTATTCAAACTAGATTTAACTTTCCTAGATTGGACTTCTACTTTATTCTTCTCATTACTACTTGGTGTTCGCGGAATCCTATCATTCTTTGTATTGCCTGAAGGCTTTGATCTGCTACCAATAGTAGAAGGGTTTACTCTTGTAGAAGAAATTAGAGGTCTGTTAGTTACATTGGGAATGTTTCCTGATAATGTGACAGTGTCAGCAAATCAAACTATTTTCTTCTTGTTAATAGGCGTGACCGCAACTAATTTCTCACTAGGTTTATGAATATCACGGCACGTATCTCCAACATAACCTAGCAACTCTTAAAGTAGCTTAACATACATACATGCTGAGTAAGATGCACTATTTAAAGGGTTTCATGATTAAGCTTGTTCAACTACCTCCCTAAGAATAGCAACTTGTTCCATAGTATGCTTAAGGTAGTATTCGTGAGCTTCCCTATTATTCTTAACCTTAAGAGTCAAAATTACTAGGTCAAGCTTATACATTCCTAGAGAAATAATGGTAGCATTTGACACTTGGGTAGCATTATCAACTATGTACTTTCGTTTTAATTTTCTAAGATCATTTTTAATGTTATTATGACAAACACGTTTTCCTGAAGTTGAGCATTTAAATTAGAAATTTCAACAGATTTTTGATTTACTTGATTAACCAAAGATTCAGTTAGTTCTTTAGCACGAACACGTAATAGTTTAATTGAATCCTAAAGTTGTTTATAAGTCTTTTTCAAATGCTCATTTTCAGCAATTAGTTTTGTCACCCTATGTTCCAGTTCTATGTTGATGGAACTGGAACATAGGGTGACAAAACTAATTGCTGAATCATAAAGTTCTATGTTTAAAAGTCTGTTTCAAATGCTCATGAACGTTTGAAGTTAAAAGTAAACATTGTGTGTTCAAACCCCCATTCCCCTTTTGTTAAAGCATCAGGTGTGATCTGCTTTTTCACCACATTGTCAAATTGGCCAAGATGGTATTTAAGCTTTTTAAGGCTTGTATTAACCAGACATACCTTAGGAAGTTCCCAAGGAGCCTCAATTTTGATAAGCGAAGAAGCAAATTGGTCAGTATTAGGGTGTGAAGTTTGTAACCGGAAAGCTTGTTCATCAGACAATTCTTGTTGTGGGACAAAACATTTACCAAAATCTTCATATAATTGATTTAACTCAGCATAATTAATTGGTTTAATGTTAACTTTCTTTTCTAAGACCATTGGATAACTTTGTTTTAAAAGCATTTTTGATCAACTCTCTTCCTCAAGCATCAAAGTCTCTTCAGAATCAGCTATTGAAATCACATTGGTTTCCTTAGCAATAACACTACCATCATAAAGCATTGGCCTAATCTGCTAAGCTTTCTTAAGATAGAAAGGATTTTGAAAACCAAGAGCTTGTTTAAGGTTGTTATTATAGAAAACTTGTGGTTTCGTTAGCATATGCACAGTTTGCGCGGATTGACCCATTTTATGAACAATATTGTCTAGTTCTTTAACTTTCTTCTCCAAAGCAATTTCGTTGTCAATATTCTTAGTTTCCTTTTCCTTGGATTCATTTTTGAAAACATTAAATGTTTTTGTTAACAAATTTTTTTATTTTAATTGTTTAGAAAGAGTTTGTTTAAGAGAGTTAATTTCCTTTTCAAAATCCGCAAACTATGCATCTTTATCCCGAATTATATCATCAATTATATGCTTTTCTCTAGTATCTAAATCTACATTTTGTCTTTCTTCTAGCAATTTTACCCATTCTTTGTATCTTTCAAACTCAGCATATAGAGTTTCATTGGCCATTAGATTGTCCTTATTCACCTTGTTACAATTAGTTACTTGATATGACAGTTGTTCAAACACAAATAATATCATGACATCTTGTTGTGTAGAAGAATTTGTATCCTGAACAGACGCATTTTATGTTTCAAGTAGATACTAAGAGTAAGGAATGATATTGCTATCACTGGTTATCTGATTCTCTGGATAATTCACAAGATGGGTTTGTTCAAAATACGGCATCTCTTGCACACTTTGATTTAGCATATCATTATGAGTGTTGTCAGAGTATGGTACCTCGGAGAGAACATCTGAACCGTAACTAGACAAATTGGCCATAAGAACAACTTTGGCTGTAGAGATCTTGTCACAGTCAGAATCATATGCATCCAAATCATCAGCTTGATAAGCTGCATTGTGTGTAATGACCAACTGTATAAATGGACCTTCTGCAATACCAGGGTCTGCCAAGAATTCCAATTCATCCTCATTCAAAACTTTACCATTTCCTTTAGCTTCAACCAATAGAACTTTATCCTAAACTACGTAGCATCTTTTTTCCTCTTTGCTTATAGGCACTGTCTTGCCATGTGACCTTCCCCTTGGCAGTTAAAACACTTTACAACCCTTTGTTGATCTAAATAATTCCCTCTAGCTCTTGAAGTATTAGCACTTGTTCATGAATTACCAGCAGCATAAGAATTTGGTCTCCCCTGAAGTGGTTGAACAGTTACCCTTCCATCATGAATAGTTACTTGTTGTCTTGGGTTGGATGAATTTCTTAGCTGATTGTTGGTTGATGGGAAACGAGATGTGACGACAGTAGACAGAAATGACATCATTTTGTTAATGGCGTCAATAGGGTCATCTCCTTGCTTAAACACAAGAACTGCTAGACTAGAGTTTATCTGAGGAAATTCAGCCAGATGTGTTTGTTGTTTAACTATGAAGACAATATATTTAATTTGAGGAACAGATGGTGGTTGTGGACAAGCCTCTTGATGAATGGTGGATGAGTAAGCATTTAGATACGATGTTGACGGATAAGAAATTGCAAGAGGTGTGAATGGATAAGTAGTTGAGTAATATTGTGTGGGGAGATTTGATCCATAATAAGGAAACTGAGATGGTGAAAACTATTGTTAGAACTGAGGATCATTGTATGAGTATTGATAAGTGTTGAAGTAAGATGGTGTCATCTGATGGTTAGCAACTAATGCAAGTGGATCTTGATTGCGTTCATGCATAATACAAACTTCATTTGCATGGAGTTCGTGTTGTTCAGGATATGCATGAAGCTGATCATAGTTGGTAGTATGCAAATCTTTTACAAGCTTGACATCAGTCATAAACTTACTCCATTCAGGTAAGAGACTATTTAAGAACTTGGTATTGACTTGAAATTGCTCTAATTTCATTTTGTAAATTTTCATGTCATTGATCAGCTAAGTAAATCTCAATTAATACTTATGAAGTGATTCCCACTTGATGTGAGCAAACTTATCAAATGCATCATACAGTTTACACTCCCTTTCCCACTTTATCAATGAGGTACCTTGCATTAGTAGTTGAACTCTTTCCCATAGATCCTTGGCAACTCTGTGATGATTAACAAGTGAATAGATATCAGCTAGTAGACCTTGAAGAATGATATTAGTTGCCTTCATATCATAATCAGCTTGAATTTTCTCTGTAGCATATAATTCAGCATATTTCTTTGTCGTGGTTACCTCATTTTCTTCAATCATAGGTCAAATGAGTGGATTGTGTTCAACTGATTCAAGTATCATTCTTCCAGGCTCTCTGTTTTGCATGTAAAGTTCCATTCTACTTTTCCAAGAATCATACAAGTCTTTGTTCAACATTGGTGGACGATTGTCAGCATCAGAGAGTATCATGTACTCAGCAAGAGTATTATTTTGTCCAAATGTAATTATTGAATCCATGTTTGATTTGATATGTGATAAAATGAGAATAGATAACTTTTTGATCGTTCAATGATAAGAGGTTGTTGTGTTAAATTGTTGTTTTTCTTAAGTGAATGAGTCAAAAGATTACACGGAATATTAAAATTCTTGATAAAACCGAGAAAATAATTAAATACTTCATGGGATTTTACAAATCATAGAAAAACCGTATAAATCTCTTCACAAAGGAATGTATAAATTGCCTTTGTAAATAAGCATGCATAAATCGCCTTTGTTAGCTAAGTGTATAAATTTTCTGACTAAACACACACGTATAAACCGCCTGAGTAACCTTACACGTATAAATCGCCCTTGTAATCTTATCGTATAAATCGCCTGTTGTAATCTTAAATGTATAAATCGCCTGTTGTAATCTTAAACGTATAAATCGCATGACTTAAAAATGTGTATAGATCGCCTGACTTAAAATGTGTATAGATCACCTGACTTACAACATGTATAGATCTCCTGACTTAACAACACTTCGAAACTCAAAAAACAAAATTCTTAAAAAGACTCACTTTTTGACGTTTTTACCCGATTTTTCTTGTACAACTTAACTATCTAAGACTATTAGAACCTTAAAACACAAACTCTAACGTTTTTGACATGAAAATTTTAAAATCAAGATTCTTGGTACAAAACCCTCTTTTTAACCAAAAAAGATACATAAAATGATATTTTTTTTATGGTTTTTATGAAAGATTTTCTTTGTACTTCTAGTCTATACTAAGATAAATAAGTAAGAAAGTTATGATCTTTATGGTTTTTAAACCCTTAAAAAGTGAAAACTTTTTGAATGGATTCGAATCAAAAATACTAGTAAAGCGAGTAGATACAACGCACACACAACCTACACAAACACTCCATGGCTCTTGATACCAATTGTAGAATAAACTTAACACAAGTATGGAATAATCTACTTAGAGTTTTAAAGAGAGAAAGAGGTGGTTGGATGAACACTTAGAGAGAGAAAGAAAAATGATAATCTTAGCTTAATCAAATGTGACAAATGAACAACCAACACCCTCTCCAAGTAATAGAGAGGGTTTATATATGCCTAGCTAACCGCCATGGGCTTGTGGTATGGGCTTACAATGTAACTTTGGCCCGGTTAGATTTCTAACTTAATCTTACAACTTACTACAAGCTATGACTAACTATATTGGTAGTGACCGACACTTTTTCGTATTTCTAACAATAAACAGGGGCTTATACTTTACCCATGTGTTAGTTAGAAATTAGATAAAAATAGTTTTATAAATTTAAAGCTTTAATAACAAATCAAAGTTTTTGGCGTCATTGTCGGGGATTGATTTCATTCTTGAATTGGTCATTTTTATATTACAAACTAAAATTTTCAAAATCGCTGTACAGTTTTCTGGCAAACTGAACCCATTTTTCACAGAAAGTGCACCGCACATAACCATTGTGCGCTGGTTTTTCTGCAAAAACTCAGAAGTACACCGTACTTTCAGCAAGTACGCCGCACTTCTTGTCCCTTTTACAAACAAAACAGTTTTTCAAAGAAAAAGAAAATCAAAACCAAAAACCCCAAACCCATAAATTGTAAATTGACCATTTGAAAATGTGGAATTTATTCCTTGTGTTCATAATAGTCAAAATCTTGTATTATCATAATTCGTATATTAAAAAGAGAAAAACCAAAAAGAACTATTTGATAGCTTGCTTGCTTGAAATTCTAAATGCCTGTGTATATCTCTTATTTGCTAAGTGTTGCTTATTTGACTTTGATCTCATGCAAAATAGAAACTTAAAAAGAATTAAAAAAAATGTTTGATGATAAATGTGCTTAAAATTTTGATATTTGCTATATTTAATAAATATTTAGGAAATAATAAAAATAAGAAACATAAAAATACTAAAATTAAAATTTTTAATAGACTTAAATCTCAGAAAGTACGCCGCACTTTTTCTAAAGTGCGTCGCACTTTCTTGGCTGAAACAAAACAGAATGCTTGTTTCTTCGTTTTTGAACAAGAATTGCTTAAACTTAAAAATGCATTTTTGTTTATTGATAATATGTAAATGTAAAAAGGTATTGTTATTTGTTTTAACTAACCTACTAATGTTTATTTTAATGTTGTCTATTTTTATAAGAGTTAATGGATCCAAATTCCGATCTTGGAAAATTGCTTAGAGAAGAAGTTGTTGTAATTTCTAGTGAAAATTTGCAGGGTCTAGAGACTTAGAATTCTCCAGAATCTCAAGACACTGCTAACAGTGGGCAAAAGAAGGAAACGAAGGCTATGGTTTTTTACCAAATAGAGACCGAAGAAGTTAGCGATAGATTTGTGGCTCTTTGTTTTATCAATAGGCTAGAGGCTTATAATGGTGAGATTAATCTTGGAGTAAGGAGACCCATGAACTCCAAATAATATGCTGTAAGTTGTATGCTTAGAACATGAAGTTAGAAGAGGAAATAAAGTGGTTAAGAAGGAACTCATTGTTGCACTCAAAGGTGAAATTTATTTTTTGAAATTCATTATCAACCCAGAAGAAGATGATGTTAAACCTGAGGTGAATTTCGGTAGATCATTCTTATGCATGACCAAGGCAGTTACTGATTTCGGGGTTGGAACTATCACAATATACCCTGATATTGATGCATTCTTGGAAGAAACCAAAGAAGAAGAAAGAGCAATGATGATTGGGACCATTTGCTTGATTTTAACATAGATGATATACCATTATTGGGTGAAGAAGGACTTTCGCCATTTGTATGCAAAATGGGGAAGAGTAGCCGCAATAAGAAGCGGGCAATGGAAAACCTTAACTTTTTCTTTCAAGATATAGGAACATCTTCATCAGTTGGTGGTCATTTAACTCAAGAAGAAGCAGCTAAAGTAGAATTAGCAATCAAAATGAGCCAAAATTTTGCTTTATTAGAGGAAGAAAGGCCTATAATCGAGACAATGGCTTATCATGACAAATACAAGAAAATTCTCGATGAAGTTTGGAAAGACAAGGTAGAGTTAGATGGAAAGATTGTAAAAGAAGAAGAGGAAGCAGTAAAAAGGATTAAGGGTAAGGCGTTAAAAGAAAAAGACGACCCTAGAGCATTCATATTTCCTATCAAGTTGGAGGGACGGGTTAACGAAAATGTGTTAGCAGATACTGGGTCAGATATAGATACCATGCCTTACCGGATTTATGAGCAGCTAGGGAGAGAAGATATGAAAAAGGTTGATAGAGGAATCATAATGATAAATCACACTCAAGCGGAAGCTATAGGGATACTCACGAATGTTCTCTATCAGGTAGGGGTCACTGCCTTGATTGCTAAGTTTCTAATCCCGGATATTCCGATTCACTATGATTCACTAATAGTTGTTGGTCGGGAATTCCTGCATACGATTGATGGCATAGTAAATACCCCTGAGAGACTTTTCTCATCCTTTGATGGGTTTTGTCACCAAACCTTTCGTGCTGCAAGATCAGATGTTATGAGAAGCGCATAAAGTGATAGTGATGATGAGGAAGATTACCAGATAAAGAGGAATAAGTTTGGAGCACCGATATATGGACCAAAACCTGCACCATACTTGAACTATAACGATCCAGCTGAGCGATAGTTAGCTATACAAACCGTAACTAACCCATTCCGAGAAATTAGTGTCACACCCCGCCAAGGCAGAAACGCGAGGCGCGACGAGAAAGGGAATCATCACAACACATTGGTGTCTATATTGAGAAACTAAATCATGCATAAAATACAAGGTATAGACACGCAGTGTCATGAAAAATACTCAAACACATAAACAAAATCTAAAAGGCATCTGACATTGAAATATGAAGGCAGTTCATGCCAACATCATGACATGCAAACATTCATACATCCTAACAAAGCAAAACAATTAACATTTAACATCCAAAACAAATATCGAAATCTAGATAACTAAACTTCGCCAACTGCCTACGGTCCATCTAGCCACTTTTCCTAACTTTAATCTCATCCTATTGAATACCTAAAAATGATGCTTATACGTCAACACAATGGTTGGTGAGAAACATAGGTTTTTAGACACTCGAATCTAATCAGTTTCCAAAACAATTTAACCGATTACTGTAATTATAAAAAAATACTTTTGCTTGATAATTATGCTAACTAACATACAAGCTAACATGCAATTCAATCCAATCAATCATTCAAACACCAACAAATCATATACTGGGTAGGCGTACCCATCCGATCCCTCAAACACCAAGCAGACGACCCATATCGTTCTTGGATCATACCAAATCTCTTTCCCTCTAGCTCAGGCCATGGATACCCGCAAGTAACCCTCCTGACTAGGCCACACATCAATATCACATCACATAACATGTAGCACATAACGCATATCAGTCACATAATAGTCCATGCATTTACACTAACACATAATCACATGAATTCAAAACATACTTTAACACTTACATCATTTCCATCCTAAGTTTAAAACGCAATAAAAAGTGGGACTATGTAACTCACCTGAATGCTCAAACGCAGCTTCCAAATCCTATCACGCAACTATACAAATAAATAAACACGGTTACACGCGACCAAGCTAAAAGCTCTAGTCCATGTAACACACATATGATGAATGTATAAGGGGTTGATTAACCATCAGTGGTTAACCTGACACCATGCCCAAACTTAACCACTTCATTAACTCATTACACTAGTTAACTACAATTTATTCAAAAATGCAGAATTTTAGTGTATCTTTAGCCTTTTAAAACCCTTACTTGCTGACCTTTATAAATTATACCAAAAATCACCTAAGTTCATTTATGAGTTTACTAATTACATTGTGATTCCAAATTACTCATTACATATGCAACTATCCTAAATAAAATCCAACTTCAAAACTGTCCCAATTCGGATCTGATTGCACACTAAAAAGTATGGCCCTAATTACCCTACTTAGACACATAATTAGAAGCTCTCCTTCTAGGGTTTCTTTATATACATATAGAGCTTACTCACCGTAGATTGTCTAACCTTAATTCCACTTTTAAGTTAGGGTTTTACCCTCCTAAACATGACCTAATTCTGACCCGTATTTACTGTTTTGATAACTTTCTCTTGCAACCAACGTTTGACCAACTTCCATAACTCAAAATCATTCAAGGCCAGACGTTTTGGAAAATAAACTCTTTGAACTTCAATTTAGGCTTTTGAATCATATCAAAACACGTTTTTAACATCTAGATATCATCAATTGAACAAAGCCCTAAATTCTGGTCAACTCTAAATCATGAATTAACGCGATCTAACCCTAACCATTTACACCAATATGATCCTAATTAAACCCTAATCACTCTAAGCAGGATAAACCATCCTTAATTATAGAATTTTTTATAACCCCTAATGATCCATCATATTTATTGTTACATGATTTAAAGAAAACTAAACAACTAGGGTTAACGAACATACCTAAACCTGATTGCTTGAAACTAAATCACCAAACTTTGTTCTGAATAAAAAAACTTTTTTTTCAATCTTCTTGAGGGTTTCGGCCAAACAAAAACTGAGAGGAGAGAAAAGTGTTTTAAGTGGGGATTTATTGATCTTAATATTTATACTACCTAGAATCCTAATTGTAATCAGATTTGTTTCCTTTTTTTCTTTCTTTATAACCGATCCCAATCACCTCCCTTTTTAATTTAAATATTTTTTTTATATTTTTTTCCTAGTACAAATTTTTTCTCCCCCTCCATATATTATATATTATTATTATTATATTATTATTAATTTAACTAATTATCTTATTACCTTAAGTTCTCATAAAAACCTAAGCTAATTTGGGTAAACCTTTTTACATAACGCCTACTTTACTAAACTTTTCCTAAAAATAACTTTTCATTTCACATTTCACTTTCTATATTTAGAAAGTCCTACTATAAATATCTAAATTTCACTCACTTCACTTATTTCCAACATGATGCATTCCCATAAACGTTTAACACAAAATCATCCAACTAAATGAATTGTAGCAATTGCATGCAATAGTCAATTCCATTTCCATTACAACTATACGTGAACAAATGGAATACCCATCACCAAACATAAACGCACTCAAAATGAGATGATCATACACCTTAATATGACAGCATGCACCTATTCAAACCACTTAGCTCATGTATTTAACACATAGCAGATAAGAAATCACACAAAACGAACACTTAGCCATTTCTAAAGGTATCACTAACCTGATTAAATCACAGGTGTCACTATATCCCTTCCTTGAGGAAATCTTATCTCGAGATTTAACTAGCAGGCTCAACAACTCAGTCCACGAACAACTTTGGATACTTAATCCTTATCTGGTCTTCGTGTTCCCAAGTAAACTCAGGACCACGTTTCAAATTCCACCTAACTATCACAAGCACTATCTTCCTACGTTTCAACTTCCTAATTTCTCGATCTATAATCTCTACAGGTTCCTCGACAAAATGGAGTGTCTTGTCGACCTTTATCATCATACCAATGGCAATGCATACTACATCCGCAAACACTTCTTTGGGTTATGACACTTGAATAGTGTCATGCAACTATTCAACTCCATCAGAGTAACCTCAACCTATAAGCAACTGAGGGCCAATCCTTTCAAGGATCTCAAACGTCCTAGACATAACCGGGCTAAACTTACCCTTCTTTCCAAAACGAACTATGCCCTTCCAAGGCGTCACCTTTAATAATACACAATCTCCCACCTCAAACTTTAACGGCTTACACCTATAATCAACATAGCTCTTTTGACGATCTCTCCCTGCTTTGGGCTTTTCCTTTACCAACACTACCTTATTAGTCATTTCTTATACTAACTCAAGTCTAGTCAAACTACTCTCTCCAATCTCTGCCCATAGAACAGGCGACCTATATTTCCTTCCATACAAAGCTTCAAACAGAGCACTCTAAATGCTCAAATGATAACTACCACCAAATTCGATAACACATGCCCTAATTATATCTTCCAAAGTCTGAATCATACGTTCACTTTGTCCATCCGCTTGAGGTTTCTAAGCAGTACTCAAATCCAATCGCGTCTCTAACACTTTTTGCAGCATCTGCCAAAACCACAAGGTAAATCATCCATCTCAATCTGAGTTGATTGTCACCAGAATTCCATTCCTTGTCACCAGAATTCCATTCCTTGCTATTATCTCATCAAAATAAATCCTTGCCAACTTCATCACATCCTTGAAATCTTCCTTGTATAGCTAGAAAATAACAAATTTGGTCAGTCTATCGACGCATCAGTCAGCACCCAAATCACATCATACTTACTACCTTGACCTTGGAAATTTAGTGATAAAATCCATGGTGATTCTATCTTATTTTCACTCAAGTATCTTAGGCTGTTGCAGCAAGCCAAAAGTCTTTGACATTGCAGCCTTCACCCCTTAAACAAATTCGACAATTGCTAACATAGGTAGCTATGTCCTTTTCTATATGTGGCTACCAATACATGTCTCTAAGGTTATAGTACGTCTTATCCGCTCCCGGATGTACCAAGTACCTTGATGCATGGTCCTTATCCATTACACTTCCCACCAATTGAAACCAAATCCGATCCATAAAGTACAAACTCTCGTCTCCTTTTCTTTCCATCTGTGGATCTAAACCATGTAGCCTTTCTACGAGTACGTTCTCTTACTTGAACACCTCACTTTGGGCTGCCAGTATCATTCCTCTTACTCATCTTGATTTCACTCTCTCCTTTTTACTCAACGCATCACCCACTACATTCGCTTTATCGGAGTATCACACAAATCATTCTTTAAAGTCTGAAAAGCCTCTTCCTATTCTACACTCCACTCATACTTTTGATTCCTCTCAGTTAGGGAAGTAAGAGGTTCAACAATCTAAAAAAATTTTTACGATGAACGTTGATAGTAACCTGCCAATCCTAAGAATAATCATCTAATTCCTCACTGTCTTACTCATACTCGGGTCTACGTGAATACGTTATGGTTGACTACGTGACCAAGAAAATGCACTTCTTCTAACCAAAACTAACACTTAGAAAACTTAGCATACAACTTCTCTTTCCGCAGTGTCTCCAACACTAACTTCAAATGAACTTCATGTTCCTCCTTAAACTTTGAGTAGGCCAGAATGACATCAATGAATACGATGACAAACCTACCTAAGTACAGTTTGCAAATCCGGTTCATTAAATCCATGAAAACCGCTGGTGCATTGGTTAACCCAAAAGGCATAACCGTTATAACAACCCACAATTTTCATAAATGTAAATATCCATCTATTAAGTTAGATGATGTACAATCTATCAGTTATATATGAACTCACCTTTTTCAGGGAAATTTTTCGCTTTATTACATTACATTACTTACTTTGCCAATATCTCAATGTGCAACATTTCTTGCATAACTAAAGTTAACGGGCTCAGGCAACCTATCTATGGCAATCCTATCTTCATATATGTCAAGCAATCATCATAATATATCAAGTCAATATCATAATATCATTTTTACAAAGTACATTATTCCTATAATGTACCATTTGCAACGTTATATCAAAATAGGCTTTAAACCGTTATCGGATATCTCTAAACCCTAATTCCATGATTGATTAATATCTAAAGTGAATGCACAAGCTACTAAAGCATATGTACAAGAAATATAACATCTCATTTGAAATATAAAATCTCTTCAACTCAAAGTACAAATCTCTAAAAGCTCAATGTACAAGTCATTAAGCATGATCTCTAAAATAGCCGTTTTACCTCCGTTTACATTCTAATTTCTTCACCATCACTTGTGTACAAGATACTACACTCATTATACAATATATAAACCCTAATTATTCTATTCATAAGCTTTCATACATCTTTTTGCACTCAAAACCCTAATTCAAAACCCTAAACCCTAAAACCGAGCTAGTTTCTAAACCATGACTCGTTTCTTCGTTTTTATCCATTGTAAACCTAAACCAATACTTAAATAAGTTATAATAACATAAATTACAACATTCTCAATCACTTTCCATCATCATTTCACCATATTAACAACAATGTACAAGAAACAAAGCTAGAAAACCCTAATTGTGCCCTAATTGTGATTTTGACCCGTTTACTCATTTTCTACCCATTTTAACCCAAACCACCTATCAAATTTTGATTATAATCCTTAATATAAGTCTTAGGATCAGTAACCTATCATTCCTAATCAAGTATACAAGAAATCCAAGCTTAAAAACCCTAAATGAGCCTTAGTGAACCCGAAATACAAAACCTTGCAAAATGACCCATTTTAACTAATTTTCTTGCAACTAAGCACCTCAATGACAAGCACCTTACCTCCCTAGCTGCTTACAAGCACCTCTCCTTAAAATATCTTCATCCTTTATTGTATAAAATTCATCACATGCATCCTTGTTTCTCTATTCTAGCCGCGGCATGCAAAGAAGAAAACAACACATCAAAGCTAGTTTCTAGCTTATACACCACATCTACTAGCTTCTCCTCATCACCCTCTAGCCCTTACACATGTCCTAACTCAGATCATAAGCTTACCTTGGTCACCAAGATCATTTCACCTATAAATAGGAACCATAACACTTCATTTTTCTTCATCCCCCACTTCCTCCTCTATAACCCTTACATAGAAGTAATACTTTTCTCTAATAGATCTAAGTGACTTAATAAGGATCAAGATAGAAAGGGAAGCAAAAGAAACTAAGAAACGAAGCCCGGGAAGTCGTTTATTCTAAGGCCATACGAACAAAAAGTCCCGATTCCGACCCGTTTCTAAGCTATAACTCAAGACCAGTTCTCTAAGCATATATTATTATTCCATACTTTACATGTTCATATGATCATGCTAAAATCATAATATAAAGCTTTGAACTCAAAAACCTATGTGTTATACCTTTTTGATCCAAAACCGTACACCCGAAACCCTAATTTCATGTTTTTACTTAATCTCTAAGCTAAGCTTGTAAAATATTGTTATAATCTATCCCAATAATCTTAACTAACATTAAAATAAGTTCTTTGATAAGTCATGAAAGAATTTGAGCTTAAAACCTGCGTTTTCATTTTAAAACCCTAATATGACTCGTTTTGCTTCCTAGCTTAACGAATCGTTAATTTAAACTTGCGTTGTGTTAAATCTTCATATTTAAGTTTATTATAACTTATAAATGTCTATTGAAAATGTTTAAAAATAAGATGCATGGCAATTTGGTCATGTTCTGTAAAAATATCCATGCAAGTGGTATATTATCTGTAACTTTCGAAACTTAAACTAGAAAGGACTAAAGTGGCATTTATCAAAGTTATAACTACAAGGGTCTATTATGTCACTTTTTAAAGTACAAGGTTTACTTTGGTATATCTTTTAAACTTGAGAGACCAAAGTCATAAAAGTACAAACTCCAAGGGTATATTCTGCCACTTTTTAAACTCAAGGGTCTAAAATGTAACATTTTGAAAAAGTATAAAAACACATTCAAAAACATAACAAACATAAACTTTAATGTAACGCTGAGTGCTTAACATTTCCAGATATTAAATAAAATGCTTAAAACTGCTTATGTTTATAACTATTATATCAATCATCATCGATGGCATATCAAAAAATCATGTCCCGATTTAAATCATACCACAAACTAGGGAGCTTCATATTAAGAATACATCTTGGTATTACGTTTTCTGACTGAGTTGTTGGGTTTACGATTTAAAGTGCCCTAGCTCCACAAACGTTTACTGAATGACTTCTGAAATATGAGGCTGAACGTGTTATGATAATTTTAATATCAAAACCGACATCAATGTAAAATCTTACATATTCAATCAAACTAAGACTTGACATATATTACCCCCAGGTGCCCGGTGACACAGCCAACTACGCTAATGCAATAATACATATGATTCAATACTGGGTGTATATTCAACTAACCCTAAATTATCGCATTTGCATTCAATTATATTACTAAACCTATGGATTCACTCAACCTTTGTGTTGACTTTTTAGCATGTTTTATCTCAGGTAACTAATGGCACGGAGTGGCGAGGACATGAAGATGGAAAAACCGTTATCATTCAAACTTTATTGTATAGATTTTAGGAACCTCTCGTTTGTAAAAACTCTGAAGAAATAATGAATGATAACTTATTTTCAAAAACGACTCTTTTTGATTCGTTTTCTATGATGTAAAGACTTAGTACCCATTAAAGTAATTCCCCCATTAGCTTCCGCTACTATATGTAAAAAATGGGGGTGTTACAGATAAATGTGTATCAAGAGCCAACGTTATAGAGAACAAGGTTAAAACCTTAACTACAACTACTTTTCTTTTTCCCATCCAAGAAAGTACTCCGTGTGCCGCTATATCTCCCGAATGGATGTAAAGTAACATATCTTTATATTACTAAATAAATAACTTATGTTATTTACTGCTGGGTTTTTAAGCAAAATCTGACTTCCCCTGACCATCCTACTGCCAATTTAGAGGATGCCTTTTCTTCTAATTTCCCAAACTATGTTCCCCCGGCTTCTCCGGATTATGTCCCGGCCTCTCCAGGGAAAACTTACTCTAGTGCTTCCAATTCATTTGGAATTGTCCCGCTAGCTTCACCGACCCTTTCGTTATTTCCCAATGATCCTTACATGAAGGTTTAAAACAAGCTTCTATACAGAAAAATCACTCATCCCTCCTTCCAATTATCATACCTCCTAAACCTCAATAATTCTTTCTTCCAGAAGGACTTCTTTCACCAACAAAATCATCTTCTTCTACCCCGTTCCAAGCTTTTGAGATTGGCGAAAGCTCTCAAAAGTCAACTATCGAGCGTCATGAGGAACAAATCGATGTGAAAACTTAAATAGCCTAGATGAAGCCCCATCGAACGAATCAAGCAATATTGAATAATGGAATCGAAGGCCTCGAAAAAGGAACTGTAATTATTCAACGAGATTTTGATGCTCTGGAAGCCGAACTTCAGCAAGCTCATACTCAGATTTCCAAACTCCAGAGGAAGCAAATAGGATGCAACCATAAAATTTCTCTAGCCCGCTATAGGATTGCTGAATTGGGAGAAGTTATCAACGACATGGAAACTCATCACCAAGCAGACATAGAAAATCTCATGAACTCCATCATCGACTCCAGAACCTCATGGAATGATCATCCAGTTATTCTAGTTTAACATTTCAGTTTTTAGCTCTAAACCTAGCCACAGGGATTGTGGTATCAATATAAAAACACTTGTCAAATCTTGACTATGTATAGTACTAAGGCAAGTTGTTCTTAAATACAAAGGCAATCCCGTTATCTACCTTGTTGTTTCTTACCACTTTATTCATCTCATCATTATTCATCATTCATTCATCATTCATCCATCGTACATTCATCATCATACCATAACCTTTAGATATCACCATTGTTAAAAATGCTTAAATGAAGCATTATTCTTTAAGCATTTCAAGAATAAGCATTTCTCTTTAAACTCATTTTAAAGAAGAACAAGCATCCATACTTGTGATATCATTCTTATTACGTGTTATCTTTTGTTGGTAGAATGCCTCCAAAAAGAGCATCAACAACGGAAGCACCGGGGCTATGACTCAAGATGCCCATTAGAAAAGTTAGTTTGCTATAGTGTCCACCTCAAGATGCAACTTGGCAAGTGCCTAGGTAATCCAGACAGGGAACACCGTCCTAGCTGGAACACCTGCAGTAAAAAACGGGAAACCTACAAAGATTTATCAGCTGTAACCTTTCTACTTTAATGGTACGGAAGGAGCAGTAGGCCTTATTCGCTGGTTTGAATGAACTGAATCAGTATTCTCCCGTAGCAGATGTGTCGAAGAAAATAAAGTAACATTTGCTACTGGTACTTTAACTGACGATACCTTGTCCTGGTGGAATGCATATGCCCAGCCTATGGGAATAGAGCAAGCTAATCAAACAAGTATTGTCCCTAGACTGAGATCAGAAAGATGGAAGAAGAACTTTACAATCTGATTGTAAAGGGAAATGATGCTTAAACCTTAGTTAAGAAGATTCATAATAAATTAACGGTTTCTATGTCCAAACATAGGTGCCAAACAACGATAAACTCTTGGAAGCTTTCATCGGGGGACTACCTCAAAGCATTGAACGAAATGTTACTGCCTCTAAACCTCAAACTTTAGAGGAAGCCATAAACATAGCCCAAAGGCTAATGGATCAAGTAACTAAAGCAATGGGCTCTAATGCAATATCGAGTGACAACAAAATAAATTTGAGACAGAAGAACTTTCAACAACCGCTCCCCAGCAACAACAACTACCGCAACCACCAACAATCGCTACAACCATCCGTCAACAAATAACAAACCGAAGGCAGGGGAAGCTGGTAGAGCCTATGCTGTTACTCCATTAGAAAACAGTAGGTATGCCAGAGATCTCCCTTTGTGCAAGAGATGCAATTTCCATCATACCGGACCTTGTATTGGCAAATGTAATATTTGCAACAAGGTGGGCCATTTGAGTAAGAACTGCCGAAACAAGAAGCCAGCCACTGGAAGTAATCAACTACCAGTGACAGTTGTATGTCATGCCTGTGGAGAAAAAGGGCATTATACAAATCAGTGCGCAAGACCAACATCAATGCCTAAGGAAGCGCCTACATGCTAAAAGATAGGAATAGCCAGACAAGACCCGAACGTAGTTGCGGGTTGTTTCTATTAATCCTCATTTAGTCAAAGTATTGTTTGATTCCGGAGCTGATAGAAGCTTTAATTCCATATATCTTGCCTCTAAGCTAAATATTCCGTCTATTACAATAGATACCTTTTATGATATCAAAATGGCTGACGGAAACTTAGTAAGCACAAACACTGTTATTAAAGGCTGCACTTTAACATCTGTCTAAATCAACCTTTCGAAATCTAACTCATGCCAAGTAAGCTTGGTAGTTTCGATCTTGTCATCGTATGGCGACTAGGTTATCCAGTATCATGCCAAAATTCTCAGTGATGAAAAGGTCATTCACATCCTATCAACGATGAAACTTTAATCATTCGAGGTAATCGAAGTAAAACTCACTAAATCTCATATCCCTTGTATAAAAACCAAAAAGGTAATATCCTGAGGTTGTCAAGTTTCATAATTCAAGTAAATGGAGAGAAGAAATCAGACGAGAAGAAACTAGAAGACATTCCGTAGTCAAAGAATTCCAATGGTTTTCCTTAAGATCTACCTGTCCCTTCCCGATTGCGTCAGTTAGAATTCCAACATCTGACTTATCCCCGAGCAGCACCTGTACTCGGAACACCTAATAATTGGCTCGTCGAAATGCAGAGTTATCTAACCAACTTTAAGAACAACGACCGAGGTTTCATTCGACCAAGTACATCGCCTTGGGGAGCTCCTGTCTTGTTTGTTAAAAAGAAGGACAGATCTTTCAGAATGTGTATCATTACGATATTGAATAAACTTACCATAAAGGAATCGTTATCCATTACCAAGGAACAGATGACTTAATTCGTTCAACTTCAAGGTTATAAGCGTTTATTCAAAAATCGACTTAAGATCAGGTTATCATCAACTAAGGGAGTACGGGAAGAAGAATATTCCTAAGACTGCTATATCAAAACAAATACGATCGACTAATGAATTTCAAGTCATGCCATTATGGTTTACCAAACTCACCAGCTGAATTCATGATCTCATGATCGTGGTAAGTAAACATAATTTGGATAAATTATAATAGTGTTTATCAATGATATTCTAATCTATTCTCGTAACGAAGAAGAACATGCCATCATCTCTAGAATTATCTTGGAAATACTCCAAAAAAGAAATTGTATGCCAAGTTCTCATAATTTGATTCTAGCTACATATCGACAATTTCTTGGTCATCTCATGATAGTCAAGGACTTCATGTTTGAACCGCTGCCCAAGATTGAAGATGTTAAGAATTGGACATACACCACACACCCACAGAAGTGCGTCAATTCTTAGGACTCGCCGGCTATTACCGAAGATTTATCGAAGGTTTTTCAAAAATTGCAAAGCCTTTGACATCAACTTAACCTAGAAAAACAACAAGAGTTTTATCTAGGGTGAAGAACAATAGATCAGCTTTCAACCCCTTAAACCAAAAACACTGTGATAGCTCCTATCTTAGCATTACCAGAAGGAAACGATAATTTTTTCGATTACTGTGTGCATTTCTCTTCAAGGTTAGGAGCTGTAATAATGCAAAGTAGAAAAAGACATTCTTATGCATCTCGACAACTCAAACCCTCATGAAGAAAACTATACCACTCATAATCTTGAATTAGAGCAGTAATATTCTCTCTTAAAATCTAGGAGACACTATCTATACGGTAACAAAGTGTAACAGTTTCACTGATCACAAGAGGCCTTCCACATATTCTCGTCAAAAAGAATTGAATATGAGCTAACGCCGATGGTTAGAATGTTTGGCAATTATGATTGTGAGATTTGCTAACATCCCAAAGGCAAATGTGTAGCAAATGCTTAAGCCGAAAGAAACGAAACAAACCTCTCTGAGTTCGAGCATTAAATCTTAAACCGTTCAACTGAAAATTACCATCTCTAATTCACGAAGCCCAAAAATAAAGCCCTCAAAGAAGAAATGTCAAAAATGAGAACCCTCGAGGAAATGGACAAATCATTTGAAATACCGTTGCCTGAGGAACTCGTTGTATCAAAAACCAAGCTGGTTACCACTTTTGGCGGTTTGAGAGAACGAATCATGCTTGAGTCTCATAAAATCAAAATATTCTATTCACCCAGTTTCTGCTAAGATTGTACCATGATTAAAGAAACGCTATTGTGGCCTAACATGAAGCAATCGTCGCAAATATGTTCCAAGTGTTTGACATGTACTAGAGTTAAAGCAGATGACAAAAGCCCCTCGGCTTATTGGTACAACCGGAAATTCCTATGTGGAAATGGGAGAGGATAACAATGGATTTCGTTACAAAGCTACCCAAAACCTCAACCGGACATGATGCCATCTGGGTCATTGTCGATCGTCTTACCAAATCAGCACATTTCATTCCCATTCGAGCGACTGATAGTATGGAAACTCTTACAAGGTTATACATCAAAGAAATAGTCTCTCGACATGGCGTGCCAATCTCTATCATCTTGGATCGTGACAGTCATTTCACATCCAGATTCTGGCAATCATTGCAAAATGCTTTGGGTACTCAACTAGACATGAGTACAACATATCATCCTGAAACCGATGGACAAAGTGAAAGAACCATCCAAACACTCGAAGACATGCTACGAGCTTGTGTTATAGATTTCGGGAAAGGATGGGATAAACATTTACCATTGGTAGAATTTTCCTACAATAACAGTTATCATGCCAGTATCAAGGCAGCACCGTTCGAAGCACTTTATGGTCGAAAGTGTAGATCACCTGTTTGCTGGGCCGAAGTTGGAGATTCTCAACTTACCGGACCAGAAATAATTCAAGAAACCACTGAAAAGATCGTACAAATTCATCAACGCTTACAAGCTGCAAGAGATCAACAATGAAGTTATGCCAATGAGTAAGGCGAAAGCCTTTAGCAATCAAGTTGGGCCGATCCGTGTTATTTAGAAGTAACACCCCGTAGGTATCTTACGGATTCGAAAACGAGGAAAGCTTAATCCCCGATACATTGGACCATTTTTTTATATTTTTTTTAATTTTTTTTTTTTTTTTAAAAATTCTTGAACGAATTAGCCCAGTAGCGTACAAACTAGAGCTTCCAGAAGATCTTAGTAGTATCCACAATACTTTTCACGTTTCTAATCTCAAGAAGTGCTTATCCGATGAATCTCTTATTATTCCAATGAAAGAACTTCAACTCGACGACAAACTCAACTTTATAGAAGAACCAATGGAGATAAAGGACCATGAAATCAAGCAGCTAAAGCGAAGTCATATTCCTATAGTCAAAGTACGATGGAACTCTAAAAGAGGACCAGAATTTACATGGGAACGTGAAGACGAAATTCGTGCCAAATATCCTCATCTATTTTCAATCATCACCTCAACATCAAATCAAATCTCGGAGATTTCTGTAAGGATGGGGGACTATAACAACCCACAATTTTCATAAATGTAAATATCCATCTATTAAGTTAGATGATGTACAATCTATCAATTATATATGAACTCACCTTTTCTAGGGAAATTTTTCGCTTTATTACATTATATTACTTACTTTGCCAATATCTCAATGTGCAACATTTCTTGCATAACTAAAGTTAATGGGCTCAGGCAACCTATCTATAGAAATCCTATCGTCATATATGTCAAGCAATCATCATAATATATCAGGTCAATATCATAATATCATTTTTACAAAGTACATTATTCCTATAATGTACCATTCACAACGTTATATCAAAATGGGCTTTAAACCGTTATCATATGCCTCTAAACCCTAATTCCATGAATGATTAATATCTAAAGTGAAGGCCAAAAGCGACTCAAAGCATATGTACAAGCAATATAACATCTCATTTGAAATATAAAATCTCTTCAAATCAAAGTACCAGACTCTAAAGCTCAATGTATAATCATTAAGCATGTCACTAAATAGCCGTTTACCTCTGTTTTCATTCTAATTTCTTCACCATCACTTGTGTACAAGATACTACACTCAATATACAATGTGTAAACCCTAAATATTCTATTCATAAGCTTTCATACATCTTTTTACACTCAAAACCCTAATTCAAAACCCTAAACCCTAAAACCAAGCTAGTTTCTAAACCATGACTCGTTTCTTTGTTTTTATCCATTGTAAACCTAAAACAATACTTAAATAAGTTGTAATAACATTAATTACAACATTCTCAATCACTTTCCATCATCATTTCACCGTATTAACAACAATGTACAAGAAATAAAACTAGAAAACCCTAATTGTGCCCTAATTGAACTTTGACCCGTTTACTCATTTTCTACCCATTTTAACCCAAACCACCTATCAAATTTTGATTATAATCCTTAATATAAGTATTAGGATTAGTAAACTATCATTCCTAATCAAGTATACATGAAATTCAAGCTTAAAAACCCTAATGAGCCCTAGTGAACCCGAAATACAAAACCCTTGTAAAAATACCCTTTTAACTAATTTTCTTGCAAATTTTTTTTTTTTTTTTTATTTTTTTTCTTGCAAATAACTCATGCACATGCAACCCTAAGCAGCTTACACACCTGCTAACATAAATATCTTGCCTCCTTTAGTCACCAAGAAAGCCACATCACCCCTTTTTGAGCCAAAACAGCCGTGGCAGCCCAAGGGGGTATCCACACCATCATTCTAGCTTCCTAGCCTTCACAATTCATTTTATAGCTTTAACACATCTTACACTAGACCCTCCAAGTGTCTCACATCAAATCCTAAGCTTTCCTTAACCTCTTTGGTCTCAAACTAGTATAAATAGGACCATAGAACTTCATTCATTCTCATCCCACACTCTCTTATCTCATACCCATTATAGGCAGAAATCCTTTGCTCCATTAAGTGCTAAGAAGGTCTTAAGAAGTATCAAGCTCAGAAAGGAAGCAAAAGAAACCAAGAAACGAAGCCCGGGAGTCGTTATTCTAGACGTACAAAGCTAAAAGTCCCGATTCCAACCCGTTTCTAAGCTATAAGCTCAAGACCAGGTTCTCTAAGCTTATATTCTGTATTCATACCTTTATAATGTTCATATGATCATGCTAAAATCATAATATAAAGCTTTGAACTCAAAAACCTATGTGTTATACCTTTTTGATCCAAAACCGTACACCCGAAACCCTAATTTCATGTTTTTACTTAATCTATAAGCTAAGCTTGTAAACTATTGTTATAATCTATCCCAATAAGCTTAAATAACATTAAAATAAGTGCTTTGATAAGTCATGAAATAATTTGAGCTTAAAACCCGCGCGTTTTCATTTTAAAACCCTAATTTGACCCGTTTTACTTCCTAGCTTAACGAATCGTTAATTTAAACTTGCGTTGTGTTAAATCTTCATATTTTAGTTTATTATAACTTATAAATGTCTATTGAAATGTTAAAATAAGCTTGCATGGCAATTTGGACATGTTTTGTAATTATAATCCATGCAAGGGGTATATATCGTAATTTTTAGAAACTTATAACTAAAAGGACTAAAAGTGTCATTTTATCAAAGTTATAACTACAGGGGTCTATTATGTCACTTTTTTAATGTACAAGGTTTACTTGGTATATCTTTTAAACTTGAGGGACTAAAGTCGTAAAAGTGCAAACTCCAAGGGTATATTTTACCACTTTTCAAACTCAAGGGTCTAAAATGTAACATTTTGAAAAAGTATAAAAACACGTTTAAAACATTACAAGACATAACTATAATTAACACTTGATATGCTTAACGTTTCCAGATATTGAATAAAATGCTTAAAACTGCTTATGTTATAACTATTATATCATTCATCATCGATGTGCTTTCAAAAATCATGTCCCGGATTCATATCATACCACAATACTAGGGAGCTTCATATTAAGGAGTTTCATCTTGGTATTACGTTCTGACTGAGTTGTTGGGTTTACGATTTAAAGTGCCCTAGCTCCTCAAACGTTTACTGAATGACTTCTGAATTATGATGGCCCGAACATGATAATCTTTATATCAAAATCAACATCGATATTCAAAAATTACATATTCAATCAAACTAAGACTTGACATATATTCCCAGGTTGCCTGTGACGAAGCCGTTACTTTCATTCTCTATACCTTTGCTATCAATTTCCCTATAACTGTTAAGGTGAGATTTCATAGCCTCGCTTTTAAAGTTTTTATATTTTTAAACCCGCGAGGGGGATACATGCTAGTTCTATACAATATCAATGATTTCATATGGATCCATTACTGTGAGTTCATAGCCTCGCATTTCAATCTTTTTATAAACCCGCGAGGGGGATACATGCTATAAACATGAATGCAATTATTTCTATATGCTATTTCAATTTACTATTGCCTAAGTAACTGCTTTGCCTTTAAGTCCCCATAATCATGAACCGTTAATTACTCTCCGTAGTAAGCGCGAATGTTGTGAATAGATCTATTTGGGCTGGACTCCCCGTTGGTGTACCCAGTTACGAGTAACCAATTGCACATCATTAGAAATCACGCGGGTATTTTGGCAAAGGTACCCGCAGGGGCTATAACGTATCACCATACCCTAAGGCTTCAGATTCATGAGCTAATGGCAATAATAAATATGTTTTTCAATACCGGGTGTATATCAACGTAACCCAATATCGCACTTGCATTCAAATTATATTACTTAAACCTAGGGATTTCACTCAACATTTGTGTTGACTTTTAGCATGTTTTATCTCAGGAAACTAATGGCACGAAGTGGCGAGGAATTGAAGATGGAAAAACTGTTATCATTCAAATGTTGTATTTTAGATTTTAGGACCTCTCTTTTGTAAAAACTCTGATGAAATAATGAATGATAACTTAATTTTCAAAAACGACTCTTTTGATTCGTTTTCTATGATTATGAATGTTGTACCTTAAAGTAATACCCTAGATTAGATTTCGCGGCTATATGTAAAAATGGGGGTGTTACAACTAGTATGATAATCTTCTTCGTTCTTGGTTGTTTGATATTGATTTCTCCAAGAGTGAATGGTGTTTATGCTTGGTGGATGTTTGGAAAGGGCTCGTGAGGGAAGAGGTGTGTGTGAGATTGTTATAAGAAGAAGTGAAAAAATGATTGAATGATTTTGCTTGATATTCGTCCCCTATTTATAGGTTGTATGAGTGGTAAAAGTGTGGCGCACAAAGATATTTGTGCGGCGTACTTGGTGATTAAATGTGAGGGAATTAAATGTTTAGTAAAGAAGTGCGGCGCACAAGAGAATATGTGCGGCGTACTTGGGGTATTAATGCAATAGTATTTAAGTCTTCATTTATTCGTCACGTCAGATAGAAAGTGCGGCGTACAAAATAGTAAGTGCGGCGTACTTGTGGAGTTAATGCTGAATTTTGACTAAGCCTTTAATTCTTTTGACTTGAGGAGAAGTGCGGCGCACAAAGGATAAGTGCGGCGCACATTTGCACTTTAGAGCTTGAACTTTATCTTTTCTTTGTATATTGTTTTCCTTAGAATATTAATACTTGATTTGTTGTGTTTGAGCTTGGAATATCTTCAAGTGAACCTACAAGCAATTCATGCTATTAAGTATCAAAAGTTCATGAGAAATGATTAAATATATACGAATAGCGCCGCCGAAAACATGTATAATTTGGGCATTATCAAATCCCTCCACGCTTAGCTATTGCTTGCCCTCAAGCAATCAAAGCGAGAAAATAAAATCATTTATCGTGACGTGGAGAAAATTTGGATTTTACAACTGTTTACAGGTTTAGATAACTTTTCAGGCATTGACATATAACAAAGCACCTCACATTGGGAATGTGTATTTATTTTGAATGCATCATTGTTCGGTTCACTCAGATAGGGTTTTATATATTTTTTGTAAAGACACTCAATTTGCACAGACATAATCTAGACACCTACCATAGGCTTGTACTTGACACATAAACCTAACCGAAGGGCGGAACTTGATACTGAAGCTGAAGCATATACTAACCTTCATGTGCTGGAACTTAAGCCTTTATTTCTTTGAACTTCTATATATTTTACACACATTTTTTTGATAGGTAATAACTAAGGCTTGCCACAGAACTTTATCTTTTAACTTTAACTTCTTTACTTAGGTATTTCAGCAACTTAGCACCAAAGGGAGTGCATAAAAGAACAGGAACTTGCGGGGTTCATATATGATTAATCAGGCTTTGGTCTAGTAAATGATGATCAAGCACAAGTTCTAGAGCTTCTAAATTACCGGCTCACTCATAATAATTATCAACCAATACCACTGTTCCAGAAAAGGAGACAAAACCACATATACACATCCATAACGATGGAATAGATACATATGATTGCTCATTCCTTAACTCAAACAAGCTAAAGGCATCAATTATTTTGGGTACCAAAGGTTTGTACCTGAATATTTTAAAGGCTTAATAATTCTCACAATTTTTGATGGGTTGATTTTTGTGCTAGTTAAAATGTCGATCCGGTTGGATTTGCCTTACTAAGAGCGTTATTTAATTTTGAAAGCATATATATATTTTTTGAGATTTTTAAAAGCATCTGTTTGGTAAAAAAATTGGCAGGGCAAACATGGAGGGATATGATTAATTTTTCCTATTTGGCTCCCCTCCACACTTAAGTTGAACATTGCCCTCAATGTGATAACTGATAATAGAGATAAAATAGGGAAAATTAAGGGAAAACGGTACTTCCCGGGGCATAGAGATATATAGCTGCGAGAGAGCTATCCTTGAGCAGACTTCATAATTTTCCAAATCTTTAAGCTATATAACCTGCATAAAAGTAAATACAAAAGCACAAAAAAAATATTTTTGTTATTTTTTTAGAAAATAAATAAAGGATATGAATGGAAGAATGGAGGAGGGACTCCTCCACACTTAAGTGAAGCACGGGTTGCCTCCCGAGAAGCGCTTAATTTTTAAGAGAGTCGTTAGCTAGACTCGAACCTGGTGAGTCATTCTTTGGGAAAGAAGGGAGTAACTGCTTCCCTTTGGTCATTATAATCTTCTTCTTCATGATATAGTTTGAGTCGATGGCCATTAACAATAAATGTTTTTCCATCTTTTCCATAGAGTTCAACATATCCGGATGGATATTGATGTTTTACTACGTATGGTCCTAGCCAACGAGATCTGAGTTTTGGCTGTTTGAATTTATACTTTGAGTGAAAGAGCAGAACCTTGTTTCCATGTTTGAATTCTTTTCTCATTCTAGTTTTCTATTATGCCAGACCTTGGTTCTTGCTTTGTATAATTGAGAGTTTTCATAGGCTTGATGTCTAAGTTCATCTAATTCATGTAACTGGAACATTCATTTTTCACCGATCAGATCTGGATTACAATTCTTCAAGGCCTAGTATGCATAGTGTTTAATTTCAAATGGTAAGTGGCAGTTCTTTCCATATATGACTTTGTAAGGTGTGGTCCTGGTAGGTGTTTTGTAAGCAGTACGAAAAGCCCACAGAGTGTCATTAAATTTTCTTGACCAAATAGCAGGATTGTCTTTAACAGTCTTTTCAAGAATTCATTTAAGAGATTTGTTACGTTGTAACGTGACCACAAGTTTGAGTTGATTGATGTAGGAGAAACTAGGTAGGTTAAACTCCATATCTTTTCATAGTCTTTCTATTTTTTTGTTGTAGAATTGAGAACCTCGGTCGCTGATTAGTGCTTTGGGCATTATGAAACGGAGGAAATTGTTTCTTTATGAATTGTCGATAACAACTCGGGCATCATTGGTTGGTAAAGCCTGAGCTTCAGCCCATTTAGATACGTAATCAACAGCAACAAGAATGTATTCAAACCTATACGATTTTGGGAATGTTCCCATAAAGTCAATACTCCATATATCAAAAATTTCACATACTTGAATGTTGTTTAAGGGCATCTCATTATGTTTCGATATATTTCTCGTCTTTTGGCATGCTTCACTAAGTTGAACTAGAGTATGAGCTTCCTTTATGATTGTCAGCCAGTAAAATCCTAAATCTAGGACCTTTTTAGCGGTCATATTTGGTCCATAATGTCCACCGGTTGGTTCGTGGTGACATTGATCTAAGATTGTTCGGGTTTCTGATCCGGATACACAGCGTCTGATCATTCCATCAGAACATACTTTAAAGAGGTAGGGTTCCTCCCAAAAGTAGTGTTTGAGGTCAGAGAAGAATTTATTCTTTTGTTGATACGTCATCCCTTTTGGTATAATATCAGCTACCAAGTAGTTTGTAAAATCTGTGAAACATGGTTCAATTTTGGTGTTAATTTCTGTGAGCAAAACTAGAAGGGGGAGGCTTGAATAGTTTACCCTTTAATTTAAGGTTTATGTATGTTTGTAAAACTTAGATTCTACTTTTTGTGAATTCAACGCTTGAACAATATGAACAATATAAGTATATGAAATGATAAAGTAAAACAAGAGATAAGAGTAAGAACAATCAAACCACAACGCGAGGATTTATAGTGGTTTGTAAGAGCTCCTCTTCGCCCCTACTGCCACTCCCCAAGCTCCAAACTCGAATGAGTTTTCTCTTACTATGTCAACAAACTCCCTTATGGCGGAGAAAACCATAAACAACGTTGCTTACACCGATTTACGACACAAAGCTAAATATCGAGTTCTAATCTTAGCTAGAACCAATCTAACACAACACAACTTCACGACTTCACAACTTCACACCTTCTTCACAACTTCACAACTTCACACCTTCTTCGCAACTTCACAACTTCTTCATAACTTCACAACTTCTTCACAACTTTAAAACTTCACTTCACCACACTACTTATATTACAACTATCTAACACTACTTGTTAAGATCACCACGATCTAACTATACTTACAAAGATCGTAAAGATCTAGCTACTACACACAACTTACAAGATATACAATTGATTTACAAATATGTGATATGGATGCAACAAGATTGCAATGTATACTTAGGTTGTAATACTTCTTCAATTAATGATGGAAGTATTTTTCTCTTGTACTTGAGGAATTGAGATTGGATCACTTGGAAACAAAGCTTTATGATTAAATGAGCAAAGGATTTAGAGAGATGTGTGGGCTGTTTTAGAATAGAAAAAATGAGTGCAAAAGGTAAGAAAAATGTTGGGGAATAGTCCAGTATCTATAGGGAAAACTGGAGGAGCAGAGTCTATGGCCGATACTCTTAAATAGGGTGCCGGCCCCCTTATAATTAAGGGGGCCACCCATGTATTTAAGGGGGCCGCCCATTTTCAGACGCTCCTCTTTTTGTCCTATTCAGAGGAGGTGTTTACTGGACTTTTTCTAGCCGTTTTAGGTTCGAAAATTTGAAATTCAAAATGTTTATTTTGAATAAAACATATCTTTTAAATGTAGAAAATGTTTTGTGATGTTTATTAAAAATGTTTACAACATTTTATAAAAGTTTGAGGTTGAATAAAAATTTCCTTTGATCATAAAATACATTAAGCATTTATTTATACATACCTTTAAGTGATGTAATTGATGAAATAAGAATTTACTACTAAATACTTGTTTACGTTTAATTTTACGTTGAATGTTTTTATATTTTATGATTATCAAAACGTAAAGATGTGAAAAAATATTATTAATGTTTTTAGGCATTATATTTTATCAACAATTTCCATAAGGGTTTCTCCAGGAAAGTTATCATCCACTTCACTGTCATCACTTGACTCGTCATTTTTGATTCGGGACAAGTGGTCAGCTGCGACATTTTCTTTTCCTTTTCTATCCTTGATTTCTATATCAAATTCTTGTAAGAGTAGTATCCAACGAATAAGACGTGGTTTAGCATCTTGTTTCTTGAATAAATACTTTAGAGCTAAATGATCGATGTGAACGGTAGTTTTTGATAGAATTAGATAGGATCTAAATTTGTCGAATGCAAAAACTACAACCATAAGTTCTTTTTCGGTTACGGTGTATTTTTGTTGAGCGGGATTTAGAGTTTTGCTAGCGAAGTAGATTGGGTGGAAGTTTTTACCATCTTTTTGACCTAAGACAGCTCCAACTGCGAAATCACTTGCATCACACATAAGTTCAATCGGAATATTCCAGTTTGGGCTTACGATCACATGAGCACATGTGAGTTTCTCTTTCAATATTTCAAATGCTTTTTGACATTCATTGTTGAATTCAAATGGAGTATCTTTTTCAAGCAGCTTAGTTATAGGCCAGACAATTTTTGAGAAATCTTTAATGAAACGTCAGTAAAAACTGGCATGTCTGAGAAAGCTTCTAACACCTTTGATATTAGTAGGGGGTGGAAGTTTTGAGATTACGTCGATTTTTGCTTTGTCAACTTCAAGTCCTGCGCCAGACACCTTGTGTCCAAGCATAATTCCTTCTTTGACAATGAAGTGACATTTTTCCCAATTAAGGACAAGATGAGCATCTTTAGAATGTTGGAGAATTTTATCAAGATTGTTTAGGCATTTGTCGAAATAATTTCCAAAGACGGATAAATCGTCCATGAATACTTCGACAGATTCTTCGATCATGTCGTGAAAGATTGCCAACATGCATCTTTGGAATGTAGCTGGGGCATTACATAGCCCGAAAGGCATCCGCCTATAAGCGTATGTTCCGAAAGGACATGTGAATATTGGTTTTTCATGATCCATAGGATCGATAAGAATTTGAAAATATCTAGAAAAACCATCGAGGAAATAGTTGAGATGATATGATCACAGGAAGGAAAGATGGTTCTTCCAGGAATACATATTCCAAGTTATTAGGAAGAGGTTTAAGTTCAAGATCCGTAGGAGGTTCTTTGAGAGATGTGTATCGAACGAATAAGACGTAGTTTAGCATCTTGTTTCTTGAATAAATGCTTTAGAGCTAAATGATCAGTGTGAACGATAGTTTTTGATTGAATAAGGTAGGATCTGAATTTTTCAAATGCAAAAACTACGACCATAAGTTATTTTTCGATTACGGTGTATTTTTGTTGAGCGAGATTAAGAGTTTTGCTTGCGAAGTAGATTTCATCGATAACATCGATACTAAAACAGGTATCATCATTTGAGTAAGAGTGTTTAATCCAAAATCAATATTAAAGATCATTCGTTCAGTCCCAACTCCAAGATTGATTTGTTTCTGTTTAACTCGAATAACTGCATTAGCAGTGTGAAGGAAGGGTCGTCCTAAGATGAGGGGAACTTTGCTGTCTTCTTCCATTTCGAGAATAACGAAATTGGTAGGAAAAGTAAATTTACCAACTTTAACGAGCATACTTTCAGCTATCCCAACAGGGTATTGGAATGATTTGTCGGCTAATCTTACACTCATTTTGGTAGGTTTAAGAGTTTCAAGAGATAATTTTGCATATAAAGAATATGGCATATGGTTAATGCTAGCACCAAGATCGGCCAAAGCATTACAGGAGAAAGTTTTGTTGAAATTACATGAAATAAGGAAACTTCCTAGGTCTCCTAGTTTTGGTGGAACTTTATTTTGAATCATTGCTGAACTTTCATCGCTTAAAAAAGCAGCAAATATTTGTTTGATTTTATGTTTGTTGCTTATGAGTTCTTTAAGGAATTTTCCATAGTTAGGCATTCTGGTTAAGACCTCGACAAGAGGTACGTTGATTTGAACGGCTCGGATCATGTCGAAAATTTTTCCGTATTTGGCCTCCATTTTTTCCTTTCTAAGGCGTTAAGAATATGGAATTTTTAGTTTGTATGGTTTCGGCAACGGTGTTTCTTTGATTGGTTTTGTAGGTTGAGTTTTTGGTTGTGGTGTAGGTTCATCGTCTTCATCATCGCTATCGAAATTGATAGGGTTTTCAGAATTATTCTGTTGATCATCCGGGTTATCTGGTGGATTATAGGATTTACCGCTCCTTGTGAATACAACATTTACATGCTCATTACGAGCTTGCGGTAGTTGGTAAGCTTTGCTACCTCGTGTGTTTGGTTGAGTGTTGCTTGGAAGAGATCCATAAGGTCGACCAGATTGCTTGTCAGCGAGTCTGTCGAACTTGTTTTTGAGATTTTAGATTAAAGCTTGATGATTTTTGGCTATTGTTTCGAGTTGAGTTTTGAGGTCCATAAATAGTTTTTTTGACAAAGGCGTTGGTTGATTGTTGAGATTTCATGAAATCGTTGAATTGTTTTTAAAGATCATAAGGTTTATCATCGATATTGGATTGGTAGTTGTCTCGGTTATAGTCATTATGTCCGCTTGAACGCCAATTATCGCGATTCGAGTCTCGGTCGCGGTAATCATTGTAAAAACGAGTCTTACGAAAAGTTTGCATGAATTTAGCTTCTTTTTCACGGGACATAGGTATGTCATCATCGTCAAGATTAGGTGTTGGTTGTTTAGCTCGAGATTGGAGTTCTTTGTACTGAGCATCCATTTTTATGGTCATGGCATCCATTCGGGCCATAATTTTGTCTGTATCGGAATTACTATTACCTTCATCGGCGAAAGCAACAGTTTTCTTAAGAGATGATTTGATTTTTTGATTTTTAGCCCAATCGAGCTTGAGTAAGACTTTATCTTTGAGAAGCTGATAAGCTTGATTTCGTGTTTTATAGAGAAAAATACCACCAGCTGCGGCATTTAGAACTTCTTGGGTTATTTCGTTGAGACGATGATAAAAGATTTTGATAATATTGTCTTTGGATAGATTATGACCATGGCAGTTTTGGAGCATTTCTTTCATACGAAGCCAAACATCGGTTAGAGATTCTTTTTCATGTTGGGAAAAGGCACGGATTTCTCCGAGGAGTCACTCAAAAAGAGCTGGGGGAAAAAATCGGCTAATGAAAGCAGTTTGAAGTTCATCCCATGTTTCAATAGTTCCTTCATTGAGTTCGTCCAGCCTTGTTTTTGCTTCTCTAGTGAGTGATAGGGGAAACATCATCAGGCGGACAACATCATTTTCAATATCTTTTTATTTAAACATATCGCAGATTTTGA